>CALNHX010004197.1:0-132717 GCA_940337035.1 Agriotes lineatus | reverse complement strand
TCCAAAAATTTAAAATGGAAATATATTTTTTAAACTCTGTTATGCATATTACGTAATTGTTTATACATTTGGTCAAAAAAGCTTTTTCGAAAGGAGTATATAGTTGCTAAAAAATACAAAATTAAATTTTTATGAGCAGTAAAAAAGTCGCATGGTTACCACACCTAATTTTTTAAATATGAATTAGCACCTAGTTAATTCTGCAATTTCGCCCCAATTTTACCGATATTGCATCTTATTGTTTTAAAGATTCTAATGGTTGGCCTCGAAAGTGAATTACTCTGAATTTTCATTTACTTCTTACCTTTAGAACAAAAATGCCATATAATAAAAAAAATTAATAATTGAGTGGCGAGATTAGTGAGGGCATTTCTGTATAGAATACTATTTTAAATAATCATGTAATTAAGTGTTGGTCATCAACGAACACAAACCCAACTACCGCTGAAACCTACACCTAAAAATCTGATGTGTTCATAACAAAAAACGAACTTTCAAACAGTTCTAAGCGTCAGGTCAACCTTTTTAAGTAGCTATCTTATGAAATAAAAAAAAGTTGTCTTTAAGAAAAGTTTTACAGTACTGTGCAAGGTCGTTTACGGGAGTGGAAAGTTTTGAAAATTACTGTAATTGTACTCAATTGAAAAAAAAAGATAACATTATTAAGTAGTCATACGTCATTTTTACTTCCTTTTACTATAAAGGAAGTATTGGATTCACCCCAAAAATTCGAAATTGAGTTTTCAACGGATCTTCACGTTTTAGAGTCCCCTGATCCCAAAAAACATATTTTTTTTCATTGGTCTGTCTGTCTGTCTGTGTGTCTGTGTGTGTGTCTGTGAACAGAATATCTCAAAAACGAAAAGAGGTATGGCATTGAAACTTCATATATAAGTTTTGTGTACTATGTAGGTGAGACAGCAAGCTTTTGAAGAAAATCGCGTAACCAGAAGTAGGTGTTTACTCTTGTGATTTTTCAGTTTTTTTCGATTTTTTCAAAAGCGGCTCTAACGATTTTTTTTAAACTTTACATTTTTATTACATTTTTAATGTGTATTGATGTGAGATAGATGATTTTCCAGTTGAATACTTCGAAAGTGGGTTTATTTTGTTTTTTTTTTCTATTTTTTTTATTAACTCCTATTTTAAATAAAACACCCGGTATATTATTACATTTTCGAATTTAGCTTAAAATTCTAGAGAAAATTTGTCTCTTCGACTAACGCTCTATTTTGTACCGTTTTTGTAGAATTTGTAATTTTTGAAAATTTTTGAAAAATTTTTAAAAATTAAAAATGAAATTTTTGACTAATTATAAGATCACTGTAAAAGGAAGTTGTGTGAGTGTATCACACCAGATTTTTTAAAATTATGTTGTGTAAATAATCTCTCCTACTCTGTATGCAGTCTTCAAGCCGGTTGTCGCAATTGTGCATATTACACGACGCAGAATATTATTCGGCGGAATGATAGCAGTTTCTTCACTAATTTCTTTCAGCTCCTGATATTTTTCAGTTTATCAATAAAAATCTTGTTCTATAGGTAGCCATTTCTAAGTTTTAGATAAGCCCGCCGCCTAGCGTAGTTTTCGAACAGAATGTTTTGAAATGCACCCCATAGTTGCTCTAATGCGATCAATGGTATCAGGAGTAGGTAACACTTTGTTGAAGGCTTTATATTTAACATTTTTTGCTCAATCTGATTCTACTCGCTTGCGAAAAAAGTCAGGGAATTAAAGCCCCCGGAAAAAAGTTACTGGAAAAAGTCACCAGAAAGAAAGTTACCGGAAAAAGAGTTCTTCGGAAAGAATGTCACGCGAAGAAAGTCACCGGAAATAAAACCACTAAGTAGAAAGTTGTCAAAACACACAATAAAATCCGTCGCCGTGTCAATTATTTTAAAGAATCCCTTACATTTTTACCTTCTTCGTCTAAAAGACTAAGGAAGTATTCGTGAAAAAGCTCTCTCCGAGATTTCTTCAGATCTTCACGCATTTTAGAGTCTCCAGATGACGAAATAGTATGTTATGGTACTAGTGTATAAGTACGCATTTAAAGCACGTGCGACGAGTTTAAGAGCACGACGCAAAGCGGGGCGATTTTAACGTCGCCGGTGCTTAATGGCACGTATACACGTGTATCATACGGTATTTTTTTACGATTGTAACAGAAATATAAAAACTTAGTTCGGTGACATTTTTTCCGTCACATTGTGTTAAATATTCTAGGTTATATTGACATTCAAATATATGGCAAAGCGTGTTTTAATATAATATTAAAACACGCCACCAATGGCAACGTGCTAGAAAGACCGAATTCGGGGGCTAATATTAAGGGTGCTACAAACGTCACTTTTGACACGATAGTAGAAAATAGTATATTAAAGTATGAGTGGATAACAAGGTCTTTAAAACACGCGCGAGTTTTCGAGCACGACGGCGTAGCCGGAGTGCTCGAAATAGAGCAAGTGTTTTAAAAACCAGTTATCCACGAATACTTTACGCTATTTTTTATTATACCTTCAATACTGGAAATAAATTACGCACGAAAAACTTAGAAATAATTTTTGTCGTGATAAATCGAGAGGGCATAATAATATTGCTACTATAGTTACGAGCATTATTTATGTTTTTGTCGCGTCCATGTCCGTTGTTGCATCCAATCGTTTCCTTGACAACCTTTAAAGCTCGGCGAGCTTTAATCGCCTGTATTCGCACGCTCAGGCGTGCTTTAAATGGCGATTCTGATGCAAGTATAATAAAAAGTAATATTTTGCACTTAGCTTAGATTTTTACTCTTGACGAAGAAGGGCATATTTTGGACCCATCATATACACTGTATATTATACAGGAACGCATTAACAAATCAAATTCTTGTTTCTCTTTATATTTAAAAAAAAATGTTTGAAAATTTGAGAGGGAAGTTCAGAGTAAAGTCCTTTAATAAATTTTTAAAGCCCATTAAGCTAATTCAATGCACCTGTACAGGGAGTTTAAAAAATACGTTCGGATATTTTACCCACTTATACATCTCATCAATACAAGCAAAAAAGTCTTAATAAACATATGGGTCTGGAAATTCTTCGTTTCTGAGAGAGAGAGCGTTAAAGTTAAAAAAAAATCCGGGCCGCTCCTGGAATAAATAATTTAAATCTAAGTACGCCAAAACATGCTCTTTAATAGCATCAATAAACCTTAAAAGCTTCATTAAAATCGGCTGATGGGTTTTTGAGATATTGGAGCATTTTAGTTTTTGTCTTAATAGGTTCAAAGGCGTGCAAAAACATGGGCTTTATTTTTTTGTAAACGAAGCGAGATACAAAAAAAGTCAAAAACAAAAAGTTGCATTTTTAGTTGCTTTATTAAAAAAATATATGAAAATTGCAAAAAAATCTATTGACCGTTATTTTTTTTTTGTGAAAAAACCAAATCAACATGCCCCATGAGCAGGCCTCTGGAAGTACTGGATCAACTGTAAGATGTCCAAAAAGATATCTCATAAAGTTATAAACAAACTATAAAAATTTCATTAAAATCGCCCAAAGCGTTTTTTTGAAAACTTTAACACCCTGTATCTCGGAAATGAAGCGTTTTCGGACCCATGTTTATTAGGACTTTTTTGTTTGGATTGATGAGCTCTAGAAGTGGGTTCGAACGTATTTTTTTAAACACTCTAGATACTGAAACCACCAAAAAGTCGGCATTAAATAGCAAACATTTTAATTTTTGGTATAAAAAACTTTTTATGACAATATTTTCTGCTTGTCCGAAAACCTAATTAGCCTCTATCAGAAGTACCCAGTGATTTCTACTTAGCCAGAAAATAGCGTTTCTGGAAATTGTCAAAATCCAGACAGTCTATGATTCGAAAATTATCTACGATTTCAATCAGAATTTTGATCGTATGTTGGTTTTAGCTAACTGAACAAGCTTAAGGTCAGAAAGCAACCATTTTTATCTATCGCAAAAATTTAATTATCAGATTTCGGAATATTTTCAAAATTAACCTAATTTCAAATTTAAAAATTCAAATATGTTTTGGGCGAAAACATTTATAATTGGTAAAAACAATAGAAAATATTAATTATTTCTTTAGATATTTTATTATTTACCAAAAAGTAATATATTTTGAATAATTTTTTCGTTTTTGATGCAAGAAATATTTTTCAATAATAATTAATATCTATTTAAAAAAAAATAGCTTCCAAAAACTCCAATCCCTCCTGGTTAATGAATTACTTTCACAAAAATCGTGTCAATGTTTTTTATTCAGTTTACGTGTTCAAGTAGGCGGAATAAGAAGTGGCTGTGAATTGTTTTACTGTCAAATGAAATTACGTAATTGTTTTCGTGTTTGAGTTTTTAGGTTGACTTCTTTTGTGTTACCTACTTAAAGTAAAAAACACTTCCATAACAAATATTTTAAAAAAAATTAAGATTATTTTGTAAATATTGAGGCGAAATTTTGTATTTGCTTAAAGAATTACATTTAAAACAACCTTTTTCGTAAAATGTTATCTCTATCTTGGAAAATGAATGCATTTTTCGCAATTATTTAAAAAAGGTTAAGAATTTGACAGAGAACTCAAGTTACATGACGACTTTTGTTTGGCTCATTTGTAAACTTTTTTCGACCACTGTGTTATTTTCCAAAAAAAACTATAATTATTCATTTTTCCCACTTGATGCCAAGCTTTTGGGGATCACTGTGTATTTGAACACATGTATTAATTAGTATTAACGTGTTTCGAAAAATTTCCCGATTTTTTAAGGGCCATAGGCCCCAATATTTTTCAAAGAATAACGTTAGATTAATAACTGTTTCTTTAATTATATTTACATACTAACACGTGAGCAAATCAAAACGGATTCAAGGTAGGCTTTGAAAAAATTAAGTCATGTGCTATATTATTTCTTATGTTTTTAATTGAAATATGACAGTCTGTTATTATCATAGTCCATATCCAACATAATGTGAATTAATAATCGACATATATTTAAATTTTCAAAGCTAAGCTTGATTTCATGTTCGTTTTCTCAGATGTTACTTATCATATTTCTATATTTTGTATAGCATTGTATTATATGGATACTAGAAAGAAATATATATTATTATTATATTGTATGTAATATAGGGGTTTATATAAATTCACGAAAAAACTACACGTGGCATTGGTCATAAAATTCTGAGTAGAAAATCGTAATACTAAGTAAACTACATTTTATGATTCATATATGTCAAAGTATCGCCAAGGAAAGTTGTTCAAAATGTAAAATTATGGGTCCATGCAAAATTTCAAAAATATCGGCTGACTTATGAAACCGTGTTACCACAAAGTACTTCATCTAGCCCACTCGGTTTCATAAAAGTAAGTTGATATTTCTTAAATTTTGCATGGAACCATAATTTTACATTTTGAACAACTATCCTTGACGATGCTTTGACGTACTTGAAACAGAAAATGTAGTTCACCAGAATTTTATGACCAACATCGCCACGTATGTAGTTCTTTCGCCAATTTATACACACCCTGTATAGATGATAGAGGGTATATAATAAAATAAAATATTGTTATTGCACTACTTTTTCATTTTGATTTTCTTTCCGGTGACTCACTTTCCAATGGCTTTTTACCGGAAAATTTTTTCCGGTGACTTTCTTTCCGGTAACTTGTTTCCGGGTGACACCTTTCCGGGTGCTTTAATTCCGTGACTTTTTTCAGGAAGTCAAATTTATGAAACCACTCCTTTATATGTAGTATGGGTATAGAGAATTATTCAGTGACGAAGAGTCTCGAAATTAATTCGGAATAGCCGCTGCGCAGCAACTATATTTATTATTTTGGTAGTACAATTTAGTCACAAAATTACGGTGTTCATCGAACCACTCACTGTTCCATGATTACTAAATGGCATACAATGACAGACAATTTGATATCTAAATCTACAGCCAATTATTGTGCATAGTTAGGAAATAACAATATTTTCAAAACTTCCCCCTGTCGTGGACCGCCTTGTACAAAAATTTTTTTCACTATTTTCCATATGCATATGTGAAAAATAATCTAAATGGGCTATATCAAAATCATGTTCCGCTACTTGGTCCTAATTTAACAAACTTCATATCCCTTAAGTTAAGCGAAATTTCGAGTCAGAAACTCGAAAAATAGGCACCCTGCAAGCATAAACGTTGTATTTTTCATTCATTAACTCATCAAGCTATTAAGGTCTATTGTGCATTGTGCGAAACAGCGATTTCTCGTCGAGTGCTCCGCAATGGGCAATCGCGCTTTGCGTCTTTCGCACAACGGCGACAAAGCGGCCCCGGAATTTACAAGACAGCAAAGCGCTGCCGAAAAGATCAAGTCATCGCCGAGCACCAATCCTCCAAAACTGCCGAATATTCCTTTCAGTTTAGATTTAGGGCAAAAAGTCGCGCCGACAGCCGCAGATAAAGGAGCTTATCGCATGTGCAAGCATTGTAAAGCCCTTAACGCAGTCTAATCTGCAAAACACAAACAATAACAGTGGAGCGGTGTGAAAGTGACATTATGTCTTTCGGCAACTGTGAAGTACGTTTGACATCTGCACAATGGTCGTACCCCGATGCGGTACTTTTACGCGCCGCACCAAAGCGCCGACATGCATTTTGGGCTCAATGGAGCCGCTCAGCCACAAGTAATTTGCTTTACTTACTGCCCGACAAAGATGCATGCGGTTTTGCCATTTCGCTGCCGATCTTTCCGTGGCCCCTTTGAGCTGGAGGGCCCTCAAAAATAACAATTAAGCGCCGCTCAAACAGAGCAGATTTAATAAGAATTCCAAAGTTCGCTGTCAGTTTCGATGTTAAATCTATACGGCCTGGCACCCCGTCTCCAACATCGATTTTGTATCTTTTATACGCAGATGGGTGATTTAAAATTCCTCGCTCTTAATATCCGAGTGGACGAAGTAAATTAGTTCTCAACTTCCGCAGATTGCTGTACTACCTCTTGGCGACTGTTTTTATACGCCAATATTGCTGATAGTTGTGAAATGTGTCACTTCTATGAACTTCAAATAGTGTACAATCAGAATGGAAGTCACATTATTTCTGTTAATGCTAATGAAATTTAGTAGCGTATACAGTCAGCTGCTAATTTATAGACAGAATATTATAAAAAAATAAGAGTTGATCTTACGCCCAAAATTAAAAAAAAGTTCCCGTAAAGGTGTGTCAGAAATCAATTAATTAGAGGTAAGAGCCGTCAAAGTTAATATTTTCTCCAACCACACGAATACGATGGCATATTGTCGAATATTTTTGTGTAAAAAGTAAGTCATTTCCGGATATTCACCAATTATTATCTTGGCAACTGTATACTTTTCCATTCATATTTGCACTACTACAAAAATGGACGCAAGATAGGGTTGTACTTACAAGGTAAATTTTAAATAAAAAACAAACGCTTCCTCAATATTCGGCAATCGCAATCGTTGTTGTTTATTTTCTCCGTATAGTGATTGTTTATTTGCGGCATGAATGTTTTACAATATTGCCTACAATGTTTGATTCTAAATAATAAGTCATATTACCGAATTTATGAGTAGTTGTAGAAAAAATAGTGTGTTTCATTCCCACAAAAATGCGTTTTCGTGACGGGTAAGATTCTTACTTGTCCCGAAATCATGCATTTTTTTGAACTAATGAAACAAATAACTATGTCTGTATGTTTCACAAATATTAACCAAATTTTTACAATATGCTTTACATACATAGAAGAATTTCACACTTATCATTTAACTGTTACTGGTAGTTAACCTAAAATGGAAGTTTTATTTTTATTATTACATTTTTAGTAAAACTTATTTCAGAATAATCACCATTTAATTGAATTAATAAATACTCATTTCTACAATTTGGGGACAAAATTACGAAAATGGAGGGGAGGGATAAAATTGGGGGAGATAAAATTTTTTATTTGTTTCTCACTTGTAAACATCAATTTATCAAGTCACTGTATTAAACAAGAAAGTTGATTTTAACAAGTTACTAACTTGTATAATCTTTACAAGTTAACTGTCAGTTTTTCAAGCGTGCTCATAGATAAATAATAGCGTGCAAAGCCAGAGTTGTCTTCCTTAGTATGTGTCATACTGATGAATTTAGTTGCTTGTCAGTTTGACATTTTGAATAAATGGTAAATTTCTAGTTATTTACAAGTGAGGAACAAATAAAATATTCAACAATACACGCAAGGTAACAGGTTTTACTGGCTCAAGAAGGTGACTGGCGAGCCGCAGGCGAGCCAGTCATATCCTTCTATTCGCCAGTAAAAACCCTCTTACCAAGCTAGTAATGTTAAATACTATAATTTGTTCGTAGTTAATTTTACAAATTCTAGAACCTAAACACTAAAAAAACACATTAACTGTTATTCGCAAAGAAAGCAAATAATAAAAAAAAAACACTAATACGAAGCTTTAATAAAAATGCTAATTTCACAATATGACGTTATCGTTATTGATATATTAAACACTACTTCTACCATAAATTAACATTTGCATTTGTTGCTACTACAGTAGCAATAGTTTCATTGGGATTCTTGTATCAATCATATTTCTTGGACCTTTGTATTTCGTTTAAATTCTTCTTATACAGGGTGTTTCAGAACTATGGGATCAAACTACTAGGGGTTTTCAGTGCAACGGAAGAAGACATTTGAAACCCATGTCGGGAAATGTCACCCTGGGGCAGGGGCGTATCCAGCTCAAAACGGAAGGGGGGTCAACTTTCTGAATTCAACCTCTTTCATGGAAGAGGGGGGTCTATGGGGGGGAGGTCCATGGGGGGGGGGGGGAGGTGCCATGCAATAATATACAATTAATAAAAAGAAGAACAGTCAACACCATTCATTTAAAAAAATAGTTTTTGAACAATAGAGAGAGATGCACATTTTCTTCAAACTACACCTTCCACTAATTGCTCCTTGTTTGCGAAAACACATTGACGATAATACTTAGCATGGCAAACCCATTTAACCTATTTGCACCAATAGTGCTTCTTAGCGATGTTCTTATTTGATAAGGGAGCTAAATGAACGCTCTATAGTACTTGTTGTACAGGGTTGTAAAGGCAATATCAATAGCGCCTTTCCAAATTGTAAAAAGTTGTAGGTACAAGACCTACTTTCATTTCATTTCTCCAAAGAAACATCTCTCATGTTACTCGGATGGAAATGTGTCAATAAAAATGCAGGCAATTTGTCTGCAGAAAATCTGACTTCTAAAGATTATATGATGGAATCTAAGTAAGGAATTATTAAAGACCTCCAAAAGTCAGATGGATTTTCGGCTGAAGGGTTGCTTCTATACTTTTGCCGACCAGAACGAGAGTGTCGGTTATATCAACATTCAAATGCTTTGCAATGGCGCCTGCTTCTTTCAAAACGGCAGCTGTGAGATTCTCCGTATCTTTCCGATGATCTCTTAGCACGTCGAGAGTAGTTTCAATGTGCTGGTTGCCTTTGACTATGTTAAGTATTTTCAATTGAAGTGTATTTGCTACGAATTGCAGTATAGCGGAATACGTCGCAATTAATGCTACTGACACAACAAATTAAGATATGCATGCCACTGCATGCATTTGATATGCATTTTTTCTTATTGCTTCATTTCCCTGTTCAGCTAATGTCTTTACTGCATCAACAACATCAATGAAGTGACCCTTAAAAACAGGGATGTTCGTGTACTTCTCTGATCATCACATAATTTGGGAATGTTAACAATAAGCTTGCGTTGTAAAACGGACTCGCGAAAAAATATGATTACCTTCTTGATAAGTTCTATCACTGGTCGAATTTCTGGGATAACGTTTAAGTCGTTCACAAGAAGGTTTAGCTTGTGCGAGTAGCAATGGAAGTACAAGGCTTTTTGTGCTTTTGCCTCAGAAGCGCCTGCAAACCTCTTTCTTTCCTAGACATGGTGGAACATCCGTCGAAGCCTAACCCCAAGCACTCCTCAGGGTCAAGTGTTTTAAGTTTGTCACAAAATCTTCAATGGCTTTGGAATTACTTATGAAATTAAGTCCTTCATGCTCTACAAAGCCTACACATTCTTCTTCGATTTCGTTATATTTTTTTCTATGTAATATAAAATTTTATCCACCTTGGAAGGGGGGGGGGGGCAGCTGCCCTTCCTTAGCCTCCCCTGGATACGCCCTTGCCCTGGGGTACTGGGACTCTATGACACGTTAAGACAGATTAAAACATTTGAATGCATTGCAGCTTGTTGCTCCATATGCCAGATGCATATCCGCCAATTCTTGATTGGTGCAGTTCATAAGAACGGATGAATTGTTACAAACTTGCTGTACGTTATCGTTCAGATTTGAGTAATTGAAACATTTTGTTTTTAAACTGTCTTAACGTGTCATAGAGTCCCAGTGCCCCAGGGAGACATTTCCGGACATGGGTCTCTATAGTCAAATGTCTTCTACCGTCGCACTGAATACCCCTTAGTAGTTGTATGTATTCAACAAGAATGTTTGTATTTGTTGAAATGACAATCCTGACATGATCTTAAACTGACAGATATAAAATTCCAATGTGACTTTTACTACCACGACTGCCAACAAAATTTTTTGACAAAATGATTCCACAGCCCTCTAGACGTTGAAAGTTTTCGATCATACTGTAGTAAACAATCTTTTGAGAGTGTACTAACTATTGTAACAACAAATTGCTTTGAATCAGAAAACGTTGAAGATATTTTTATAGAAATTGTTATATATTATAAAGATATACTATGTGCAGTACTTTATCTTCCTCTTACATCAAAACCAGAGCTCTTTATACAGCACACCCAGTATGTACAACTACAATACAACAATTATTGTGGTGATTACAATTTACCACAAACAAATTGGTTCAAGGAGAAGAACAAAATTATTCCATCTTGATCAAATATAGGAAATCACAATAATGTTATTCTTGACTTAGTGTTTTCTCATATTGGAAATAGTATGCAAATTAAAATATTGCAATTTATAACACTACAAGAGCTGCATCATCATCCTCCACTGCTGCTAACGATAAAAGAAACAGTTCACAAAAAATAAGAAATAGGGATCTTACTGATTGATATTACGATTACTGAATGAAGAAGAAACAACAGACCGCATTACAGAATCTTTCTATAAAGAGTTATATAGAATAATTGATCATCTAGCCCAAAGAATACAAAAAAAAACCTAAGAAACTATTTTATTTGGGTTTCTTAAAATTACATATATTTTATTATACAAAAAAGCTTACAAAAGTTTAGGAAGTACAGACAACAGTAAATGCGCTAAGATACCAGACGATTTTCAACCTACATGGCCTTCTAATATTGCATCAGTGTCAGAAATTGAAATAACCGAAGTTGGAATAAAAAATAAACTTAAAGAATTGAATATAAATGAACGAGCAGGAACACACACAATTAAATATAAAGTACTAAAATCTTGCAATTAATAAAAAAAAACCCGCTATCAATTTTCCTTATATATTCACGGGACATTTTTCGCAACAATGGAAACGAGCCATTATTACATCAGTATTTAAAGATGGAGAAAAGGGCAACATTAAGAACTACAGGTTTTATAACAATGAACGCTATATTAAAGTCTTCCAAAATATAATCGTAGATCAGATAGCAGAAACAGTCAAACAAGTTATTCCTCAAAACCAAAATCTATTAAAGTGGTGTTACTTGTACATCACAAATAGAATACAACTGTAAGAATAAGCAATAAACTATTCAAGCAAATAAAGTGTTTTGCAGGAGTCACCCAATTATCAAATACTACAGAAAATGTAGAAATCGATTACCAAAATAGATGAGTATTAACAAGTATTACAAGAAGACCTAGATACTTTACTTGAATGCTGTAATACAAATAAACTTCTAATAAGTGCTAAAAGATTACATTTTACCGCTCAAAACAACTTTTCGAAAGGAATTATAATTTAGACGGAGTTATATTAGAAAGTGTTAATAAAATTAGTAACCTTGGGATAAGATTTAAGAGTGACAAGCCATTTAGAAGTCATACAGATCATAGAAAGGTGAAAAGGATGCTAGAATTTATGATTAGACAAAGAATGTTAATAATCCTGAATTAGTTTTATAGTTCAGCCTAGTAAGATCCATACTGGAGCATGGTTCACCAATCTGATATCCATACCAAATTACATACAAAGAACGTCTAAAAAAATACAACAAAAGTCAAGTACTATATCTTCAGGAAAACACTAAGAAAAGAAGATACCTGTATATAGTGTGGAGTAACGTGTAACTTATTGACGTTAAATCATAGATACGTGCTTAATAATATTTTATTTATGTTTAAACACATCAGAAATTATATTGACTGTCCCCACTACTTGCACAATTGCAATTTCGAATACCAACAAAAAATAGGCAAACAGCGTTATTATTTATGAAATTCCACGAAGTGAATTATGCGTTAAACGGTTCGTTACTGGACCAAACAATTAAATATAGACTTATTATAGCTGTCACTAATTAAAATATAAGTTAAGTAAAGTAATTTCTTTTCGGTGTAGCAGATCAGAAATATTGATATTATCCGTTACCTTTTATTGTGTATTATTGTTTTTTTGTAATTAAAATTCTTATGCTTTAATTTTCCATATACTATTTTCAGTATTGCAGATTGGCAATATTTATATTCACCGTATTTTTTTACTTTTTGTTGATTATCTTAATTATTACACAGACGTTGGCAGAAAATACCTGATTTATCCCAAATAATTACCATTTTTTTGACAAATGCTATCGAACTTGAAAAGCAAAGCATGGCATATTTAAAAATTCCCAAGCTTTAAATTAGTGTTTTAAAATCAAAATCGCATCTTGAATGTTATTATTGATCATTTGATGCGTAATAATTTTATCTTTCCATTGATACCACTACCTTCCCTGTAAGTTGAATTGGCAAGCAGGAATCGGAAAAAACGTTCAATACAATGTTAATCGCCTATGTTCGACTTTGAGAACGGACACCCGGTATAAGTTTATTTATTTTAACGGTATTCGTCAGTTCTCTGCCCACTCCCAATCTTTTTAAAATTATGTTTCTAATCACATGCTCTGTCCAGCTGATTATCAGAATTCGTCGGAACACCCACATTTCAAATGCTTATTTGTGATGCCCTGTTTTAATTAGCATTCTCATCTTTATTTTGAAGTACTCCCATCCAAGTTCTGGCCAGAAAGAGCGTTGCTTAACTCTACTGATCGAACGTGAACGCTTGTTCAAGATACACCACCCGGGACCTATTTCACGTACATCAACAGCTGGTCCACTTGGTGACTAAGCTGAACTTCGCCTGCAAATAAAATTTTTGTTTATATGCATTTATTATTATTTATGAACTAATTAAGACGTAATTATTATTATTAGACGGCATTAATTGACAGCACGAAAAATAACAATAACTTTAAACCAGGGTCGTAACTAAGCAAAATGTTACTGTAGGCAAACCAACATTTTTGCGCCCTTTAGTACACTAACTATAGAGGTGACATAAAATACAAATTTTAGGGACTTCTGCATTTATTTCAGTATGTATGGTGTATATTGAAAACAAATAGGTAGGTATTCAAAACTAAATCCAACAATTTTAATTTAAAAGTTTTAAAAATATACAAGTAACTGTTGAAATAATATATGCTAAGGTTAAAATATTTGGTAGTTTGTAAAGGTGCATTATTTTAAAGTTTTGGTTACCATGATTGCCATTTCTGGAAAATTTTTAACCCTAAAATATAATGCAATTTTGGCAAATAGAACCAAAGTGGAGGTGCAACTAATGTACCCCGTCGAAGAATGTATGCTAGTCAGAGATAGAATTCCAATCGGGGTAGAATGTTTGGAGTTCTTGCACTGGCGCGACGTATGTTTGTCAAAGCGTCCTATTTTTCAGAGTTGTTGGCGTATGCGATTATTCGAAGCAATAATTAATTATAATAGGATGAGCTGCAACAGTGCGGTGCTATGCGTATTCTTATTTAATGCGTCAGATGATAGCTACTGTAGAATGCACGTGTTAGTTGGTTTCAACATGTTGGTAGCTTTTTTTGGAAACTACAGCAAACAATAGATTCCAAAGGTTCTTGCTCGTGATGGATGATTACTGATTACATGATAATTAAGGAGAGTGAAGACATGTTGTTCCGGCTAGGGATCCCGCGAAAATATGTTGCTCCGCCTAGTTGTTCTGCAACGGGTAGCAGCCGGATTGACCGATTTAAAGTAAGTGCTTTTATGTGAAAGATCAGTAGGCATCGGATACTTACTAATTCTATATGGGTTGCAACAATAGTTGAAGGTGAAGGTGCCAGGGAGACGGCCACCCCCGGTCAGTACAATTATTGTTATCATTATGCAATTTAGTAATTTTTTCTTCTTTTTCAACTGCCTGCCACCGTCAATGGGCCAACACTTGCACTGTTTGCACCCCACCACCGCATTGTGGTAATGGGCGAGTCGGGTCCCCCACTTTGATAAATTTTAAAAGCATCAGCATTTGAATTTTAACATAACACAAAAACGCGCCTAACACAAAATAAAATATAAATAAAATTAGATAAAAAGACAAAACTATAAAACAATAATTCTAATAACGGGAGTACATATTATATTATGAATACAACAAAACATTTCCTTATATATAAACTAGCATAGGGCGTAAAAGACGGAAAATTGATTTGTAAAGGTGTGGTTAAACGTAGCGTTTGGGCGCATTCAGCAAGCCAGTAATAAACCTTCTTTATTATTAGATGAAATATACTTCTGCTCGTAGTTTTAAAAAACACAACCAATAGGCATAATAAATAACTGTTTTTGCGATAATATCCCTATTAAAAGTAATGAAAAGTTTGTTTACAAAAACCGGAAAATGGTAAACCGTTGAATAAAGCCTTAGTACTTTTACCGGTTTAACATGGCCGGTAGTCTTGTGCTTTATTATAAAGGTGTGATGCGTGTTCGGCCTGCGTGTCTGCCTGTCTGCGTCTGTTACGTTTTTCTTGTTGCCGGTCGGGCGCAGTTTCTTCGCATTCCTTGTCCGCGCATAAGGCGTCTACCTACAAATCAGATTCCCCGTAGGAACACGGGTTCATATCCCACCGAATGAGATTTTTCTTTTTCTTTGTGAATTAATGTAATTCGCATTACTAAGCTTTTTCTTTTACTATTTCAGTGTTATTAGAAACACACAAAAAATAATGGGAATTCGAATAAAAAAACATAAAACGCAGTTCTAAATAATAAGTTCACATGATTATGCGTCGTATCATATGAACACAAAACATAAATAATAATAATACTTAAAGGTACTTTTCGTACCTGTCACCTAACCTTAAAAGTTTAATGTATTGGTATTTATTTTAGCTACAAGTTTTTCTTCCTTTTTTTGTTGCAAATTTTTAAATATATTGTTCAATAAAGATAATTTGTAAGAGGTCTCTCTATTGATTTAAGCCTGTGTGAGAGACCCTGTCCTGACAAATAATTGACTAGAAACTTCGTAATTTGTTATAATTTATAAAATGCTCATTAGCATGGAATGTAATGTGTCGACCAGATTGGGAGCAAGTCCCATGATTACCTTTACCTATATTATTTAGGGTAAAATCTTTAATATTACAAATTAATTTGTCCGAAAATTGCCCACTCCTTGATTTGTTTTTGTACCAGAAATATTTTTTCCCATTGCCATTTTGGCGCCCCTGGTTGCTTGCACCTGTAGGCGGGGGCCTACTCTGCCTATACCTAGTTACGGCACTGCTTTAAACCATCGTAAGTTTTATCCCCCTAAAGGGGTTAAACAGGCCTAGATATTGGGAACTCCATTAATATATTAGATATTCTAGTTGTAAACCTTTTTAATCATATAAGTCATCGGTCCCCATTTTTTCCTTATAGCACCATTTTTAGTTTTATTTCCACTGTAATATTGAAACTGCTTTGATTAATATCAGATTGCTTTTGGCATAAACTATGAAGGTTTTCGAATTAGTTTTACTTATGTCTTTAAATGTTTAATACAGTGTTCTATATACAAATTTATAAAGCTACTTAAGTACAATTGCTAAGTATAAAAGAAAGTTATATATTATTTTAGAACACCCTGTAGACTAAAAAGTCAAACTTTGTATATCTATAATTCTGAAAACAAAATTATTTATTATCATAAATTTGCATATATTCAGAACAAGAACTTATTGTACATATAGGCACGTGTAAGGGGTTAAAAATCAGTTTTTTTATCCTATAATTAATAATTGTTTGGCATATTGCAGAACCAATCGCTATTCTGAGCACATGTCCAAATAAAGGCTTTGAGAATTTTATCTCTTTTGATGCAAACGTCTAGAAGCAGGTTTAGGTGATACTACGTGTTTAATATACAGAAATCTTAGCAGTGGGCTCGAAACTCACTAGGCGACATTTTAAAAATTAATTGTAGTAAGTAACTTAGATTGATATAACTAGGAATGCTGATGGCATAGTTCACATAGTTCACTGCGAAATTTACATAGAAAAAGTTTATAAAACTCAAGTTGGTTAGTCACTTCCTGGGTATCCTACAATATTACCTTGTATGTTAATGAATTATATTCTGGGTTTGTTTGTCGTTCACGAACCCAGCGTTATTTATATCTTTCGGTGTTATTAATATATATCTGTGTTTTCTTTTTGTTGTATCGTTGACGTTTGACGTTAGCCGTTGTTATTTTTTCTGTTTGAATAATCGTTGTCTCCATATAGCCCGTCTTTTGTCATAGCTTATCTATTTCGCGAGATTTGGCGGAGCATATTACGGTAGGTTATTAAACCTGGTGCTCTTATCTGTTACATATTATTGCACACACAATTAAGTGAATTTATTTACGTATATTTTCATGCCCATGACCAGTATTCGAGTTAGATTTTGAGATTTAAAATTGGAGTTGAGCTATGTAATAAACAAATATATGCTAGTGCACTGAGATTGCTCGCTATATTACTTTTTGTTACGATTTATATTTCAAGTTAGTGTGAGTGTAATACGTGCTATATATAAAATATGGGAAGCTTTGGTAACGGGTGTCCCGCGGTAAATTTCATTTTTAAACTTGAAATAAATTTTTTATTTCTTTAAGTATTTTATTGAAAAAAATTGCAAACTAAGCCTCAATCTTTGGGAAATTATTTGTGAAACAGCACATCCGCCAAATGACGCCCCTCACGTCGTACCACTTCTTCCAAACAAACTTGAAAATTGCGCATCACACGCATAAGCATAGCACGTGTAATTCCACGAATTTCTCGGGTGATGTTCCGCTTTAACACATCCACAGTGGGTGATGCATACTCGTAGACTTTTGATTTGAGACCGGGGGGGGGGGGGATTTAGAGTCCTTCTCTTAGAAATGATGCTATTCGGGAAAAGTTGGCGAAGCCATTACGATATTCGCGGTATGAGGAGTAGCCCTATCTTGCATAAATCAGATATCTGGACCTCTGTTAAACATTATCCGACGACGAAGAGAAGGCCACAGAAAGTTACTGATCATTTCCAGGTATCGTTCTGACTTTTCCCGAATCGCATAATTTTTAAGAGAGGGACTCGAAATTGGCTTCCGCGAAGCTCTGATTTAACTCCTTTGGACTTTTTGTTGTGGGGATATCTTAAATCAAAAGTCTACGAGAATGTACCAGCCACTGTGGATGTGTTAAAGCAGAACATCACCCGCAAAATTCGTAGAATTACACGTGCTATGCTTATGCGTGTGATGCGCAATTTTCAAGTTTGTTTGGAAGAAGCGGCGGTACAACGTGAGGGGCATTATTTGGTGGATGTGCTGTTTCACAAATAATTTCCCAAAGATTGAGGCCTATTTTGTAATTTTTTTCAATAAAATACTTGAAGAAATAAAAAATTTATTTCAAGTTTAAAAATGAAATTTGCCGCGGGACACCCGTTAGTAGCAGTCGCATGTTTGCAGGGTTGTAGGATTACATCGAGAATTCTTTTATACGATTTTATTCCGTTTTATTTGCTTACAAATTTCATCGTTATGCTTTGAGTTATTTTTGATAACTGAACAGCATTCAACATCCGATTTAAATTTAGAGTTTTCGAATCGTGCCCATAATCCCATAAAAACGCTAGCAACACGC
Source organism: Agriotes lineatus (assembly GCA_940337035.1). Classification (NCBI taxonomy): domain Eukaryota; kingdom Metazoa; phylum Arthropoda; class Insecta; order Coleoptera; family Elateridae; genus Agriotes; species Agriotes lineatus. The sequence goes on along the minus strand of CALNHX010004197.1, from coordinate 114,502 downwards.
CTCACAACAGAATCACGTTACGCTTATTTGTGCTCATATCTCAAATCCGCATGAAATTCGAACAACACAACCGGAAAATGCGCAATCTGCAGTAATTTATGGATAAGTAGTAACTACAGTGTACTTCCTGTGATTGAAGTGTGCAAATCGTATTGTTCGATCACTAATAGCAGCACCTGAATTCATGCAGGTTTCCTCGAAATTTCCAATACTAGCGGATTCACGCCTTGACTTATGGCTTCATTTGTTTTGCTGTCGTGTCCCTTATCGGGGAAGGACACTACATTCTAGATTGGATAATAAATATCTTGATATCGGGGATTAACTCGAAAATCAGGATGGTGATACGCACAGGGTGTTAAATAAGATAAATTTAGCGTCAGTTTGATGGTAATTTTATTTCTAGACAACCAAATACTTGAGTTTTCACTAACACTGATGGAGAAGATGATCTATCGCAACTGTATTTCTTGTTTACACAAAGCATAATTTTGTTTTTTAATTTCTAATTTTTACAGCGCTTTCTGTCCTTCATTGTGTAATTGGAATTAATTTTGCAGTGATCGACGAAACTGTTTTTATGTTTAGTAATTCAATCTTACTGAATTTTTGGTGTGGTATGCATGTGTGAATGTAAACATTCCAAACTGTTAAATATGTAAATTGAATGTGTGTGTATACGGGTTCAATGTGTTTACAATTCTTGTTCAGAGAATGTTTACATTGACTCCCACACGGATCATTGTAACATTAAACTTCGACAACTTTTAAACTTTCTATAAAGTAACATCGATGAAAGAGAGAATAGAAGACAAGTTGAAAATATGAACTCAGAATAAATCCCTTCAACCGACACTTAAATAAATTAAACATGGTAAAGGACAGAGAAAAGAACAATTCAGGTGAAGATGTTGGAAGATAAAAACGAAAGAAGATATATCAAATGAGATAAAGTCATGATTTGAAAAGGATTGTGTGTCTGAACTGTCACCGGTTTGCACAAAACAGAAATGAATGGAAAAAATGAGGGAGCCTTACACACAAAGCGTAGAAAATAGCTAACAAGAGCAGAAGAGAAGCTATAGTAGCAGTATGTAGTTATCTGCATTTTATAATATGCTGTTTCCATCGAAGTTTGCCATCAAGGGTCATACCTTGGCTGTATATGAATAAGGAATAGTTGATCTATTTATGCTTATGTGAGTTCACTGGTTTTTTTCCACTCTACTGCTTTTCATCGATACTATTGCACGTTCATGTGCGAAGGTTGCTGATGTTCTTTCAGTGGTGGGGTATGTCAGGTGTCTATAGAAGATACAAGATTGGGCCAAACACACTGCCTTCAGGTACTTTAGCCTTGGTGTATTTTAGTTCTGAATACTGCTTTCCTGTCGAATTCAAGACTTAGATCAGAGGGATATGTAATTCTAAGGGTTGGCAGTGTTGCCTGGGTAGAATTTTGTGTAGCTTCTGCAGTAGTCCAAGTGTCATACCTTATCCAAGGTCTCTCGTGTTTCTCTCCCTTTCGAAAACCAAACTGAGTTTCTTTCATTTTGATATGGAGTTTTTGATAAATTCTTTAATAAATGCGCATGAAGACTTTTAGAACGTAGCTCAATAATAATTGTCACAAATTTAGAATTTAGCTAACCTCTTAGCATCATTACTGTGTTATATATGATGTTAAAAAGGTCCCTGAGTATTTTTAATAGTTCCGTTTTATTTATTTTTTTTTGGATTCGGCATTTTAACTTTGCTGCATTGTTGTATGGTTTAATTCCAGCAATTTATTTGCATTATGTGTTTGTTTGAAATCAATCATATTTATCTGTATATTCTTCGATTTATGCACAGTTTTTAGCGTACCATCCAGCCCTTGCTTCGCGTATTTGTTCTCTGAATTTGGCTATTGTTTTTCTATATTTGACTTTTATTATACCTTTATGTTCTTTCTAATTTTTTATTATTTCAGTCAGGCATGATTTTTTTGTGGCTTTTATTTGCTAATTTTGTATCCGTATCTTTTCCATGACTACGTTTGAATCTTTTCATTTTTCGTATAATTATTTCTTGACAGTCAGCGGGAGATTTCTAGATAAACAGACCTCACCTCGTTGAACAATTTATGAAACGTGACATAAAAACCCATTTTTTTCGCTTGATGCAAGAATAGCTAGTGCTGTAGAAACGATTTTATAATTAACTTATTTCTATTTGTTACACCTTAAAACGATAGTCTAAATGGGTAGTTAGGACACGTTAATCTTCAAATATGCAAAGCTCAATCTAATCACGCCTCAACTTGCTGTAACAGACGGTTGAAATGCTATTTGCTCAGAAAGAAGGGGGGGGGGGTTCGGGTCAATACGACGTAATTTTTGAGCGAGATGCTGTCAGCATAGGGGTTGGTTGTAATCAAAATAAGAGGGAAAAACAGCGCCATACATTTCATTGATAGAATGGAGAAGAAACTTTTCGGCCGGCTCTCGTAGTCATAAGACCGACACTTCACTTTGACGGTCTTATGTGACGTTCCGGCTGCTTGGGGACCTATCTTTCCTGGTTGCCGTTGCTGATTTATGCAGCCGAAAGGTCTCACCATCTCGTCGCCTTCTCTGCAGATGATTAAAGGACAGCAATGATTGCTGGCCGCCGAAACAACGCTATAAAACGAACCATAAAGGCCGGGATTTGCGTAAAGATCCTTGTAACGACAAGCATTGGGAAGGGGGCAAACCTAATTACCACAACACCCCAGACTTGGCACGTCAAAAAACTTCTCTCGTAGATATCCGCCAAAGCGTTAATTTCACACTCAGTGATACAATACAACGGAGAAGATTGGTTCGGCCATAACACACCCTCAAGGGAAGTTCTACCACACATTACTTACTATGTTTGGTAGTAGCTTCAGACCAAGAATCTCTTACAATGAAATGCACAACAAAAAGAACACGAACAAAGGCTTCATATTAATTTTGAAGACACCCTACGGCGGCCGAAACCACCGTGGGGTTGACACAGCTCAACCAGTTGTAACTCTGTCGCTGGATTAATGCCTCAAAACGCGGTCGGAAGAAAAAAGGGTGTGGGGCGCTTTCGCTTGCTCTCTCTCTCACACTCACCCAACCGATTTGCTCTAACGCAACATTAAAATCACTTCCTAAAACCAAAAGCAGTACACCGTGATAAACAAGTGGCGACTTAAATTACCAAACTAATTTTTACGACGTGGCGTCATAGAACAGCTGCGACTGGTCTCACACGTGTAAGCGATCAAAACTGTACTATACTAGAACGAGCGGAAAGCGTCGGTATTTGAATTTGAAAAGAAAGCGCAGAATTGACAATATTTGAAATAAAATGTGCTGAAAAGCGCGGGTATTTGAAATGCAAGCTCGGGATTTTAAAACGGTGTAAACATATTAATCGGTTCAATACTTATTGCCTTAGTTGCAATGTAGGTACATATAACTGACGTTCAAGTACTGTGTTCTCGTGCTTTATCTACAAACATTATCTGCACATCTATTAATTTTATTTTTATAATTGATAGGTCATACATTTTTCGATGATTGAATTATATTGTAAACAAAAATATTTTTTATAATTTTGATTTATGGATAATTAAACTTCAAAAGAAGGTTATACAGGGTGTCCCGCGAGGTAAGGTACAAAATTTTAGAACTTATTCCTTAGATAAATTCGAGTCGAAAATGTTTATCTCAACATGGTCCGCAAATGCTTCCTTATCGAGATATAACATTTTTAAAATTTTAGTATTGTTTCAGGAAAATCTCTCTTATTTCATAAAAATATGAAAATAATAACTGTTCAAAATGTCCATCTTTACACAGAAAGCACAGTCTAGCCCGTTTATAAATGTGTGGTGTAGCACCATATTCTAGTCAGCCGTAGGCCGTGCTACATTTTGTTATTTATTGTGATAGTTGAGCTGTGTCAGTTTGATTGAACTCCGCATTCTATCAGACGGTTCATTTCAAATCTACTGTCATGTTTGTTTTTACAACCGAAGAATACGCAGACATGCTGTTAGACTATGGACACTGCAACTTCAGTGGTAGGAAATCAGTGAGGGAATACCGCCGCCGGTATCCGAAGCTAAGAAGAGTATTCGATAGAGTTTAGAACATTTTAGATCAACAAGATCATTTACAAACGCTACAGTACAAGTCCATTAGCAGCTGACCGTGATTTAATACTGGATAGCGTTAAAAGGTCACCACCAACTAGTGTCTGCAGAATAGCAGTTCGCACTGGTGCTAGCCGAATGACTGTATGGAGAACGATGCATAATTTTGGTTTGTACCCATTCCGTTTGCAACCTGTCCAATCTTTGCTGCCCACTGATCCGGACCCTCGTATGTAGTTCTGTAATTGGATCAACGTACATCGTAATCTCGTGAATAACATTTTGTTCACCGATGAGTTTATATTTACTCGAGACGGCGTAAATAACTCTGGTCTGCGAAATCAAAATTGTTTTCGAGCCCTGACACCATTCCTGCTGATTTTTTTGTAAAATGACTTTCAGATTCCGAATATAACCCCCGTTTTCCCCCATCAACCGCCGTTTTCGGGGAAAGCGCTCCCACCTATTTTTATCACTTTTCGATAATTTTAGTTTTAAGAAGTGGAGGAAGCGGTTTTCGTTGCGCTTTTAAAGTACAGTTCTCCGCAAACATAGCAGAAGCTATCGAGATGATTTTTACACTCGCGTGGCATAATTAAACAGTAAATAAATGTTCGATATTAATCACAACTAACACTCATGTACTGTAATTCACTTGGAAAAAGCCGGAGTAAAAAAATTTCAACTGTTTTACATAATTTAAACAACTTGGAAACACAGAATCCCCGCCTGGAACACCGATAAGTTGATAGAGATGTACTTAGAGAAAATTACTGAGCAAACCTGCGCCCCCACAAGGTATTGAGAGCGCCAGCGTGGTACAGTGAATCTTCCGAACTGTTGCTATATATTTTTATTATTGTTGCTATATAGTGTTACTATATATTTTTATCATTTGGGGGGTGTTTGGGGGAGGACTAGGGGGCTGAAAGCTGGAATATGTAGAAAATAAGTGAAAAAAATTGCGAAAAAACCGAAAAATTCGATCACTTTTAATGATTTTGTTAAAATTTAAGAGGGCAAATGCCCCCCAAATCTACCTCCTTTCTACAAATGTTTATGTTTTAGAACTTTTCGCATCTTTAGTCCTTCAGAAGAAATGTAAAGGCTAAAATAATCCTTTTCATCCCTCCAAACCATCGAAAAGTGATAAAAACAGGTGGGGGGGGGGGCTTCCCCCGAAAACGGCGGGTGATAAAGGAAAACGGGGGTTATATTCGGATTCAGGAGGTAATCTTACATAGAAATCAGCAGGAATGGTGCCACGGCCGATTTTCATGCAGACCAGTGTAATTTGAGAAATTCCCATTCTTGGCAGCTTGAAAATCCCAATGCAACCATCGAAGGGAGTTTACAACACAGTTAATGTTTGGTGCGATTTGTTAGAGGACCAATTAGTTGGCCTTTTTGTGTTTGACGCTCGTTTGACATGCCCAATTTATCTTCAATTTTTACGAGAAGAACTGCCAGTGTTGCTGGAGGATATCCCACTTCAAATAAGACAACAGATGTGGGTACAACATGACGGTGCTCCACCGCACTACGGTAGTTATGTGGTTGAGTATTTAAATACCCCTTTTCCTGGACGTTTGATCGGACGGGGTGGCCCAGTTTCTTGGCCACCCCGCTCACCAAATTTAAATCCCCTAGATTACTACTTGTGGGCACACATGAAGACTTTGGTGTATGTGGGGAAACCACGTACTAGAGATGAACTGCTTCATAAAATTATTGAAGTTGCTGCTGATATTAGAAACAACCGCCGTGTTATCCGGAAAGCAGTCAATGGCATTTATAAACGGGCGAGACTGTGCTTGCGGTGTGAAGGTGATTCTGAAAAATTATTGTAATAATTTTTTTTCGTTTTGCTATTTCAACCACCGGAATCAATGTCAAAATGACTGATTTCAATGTCACGAATAGAAAAAAAGATCATATAATATATTTACGTTAAATAATAATTTATTGGTACTAAATGTAAAATCACGCATTGAACCAATAACAATCTGTAAGTATTACTTTCAAAGGCGTTCGTACCATTTATTAATTGTGCATGTTCACTTCAAAAGCTATATTATTATTATTATTATAACGTACAAATCCTTGTTTTCATTCAATAAATTCTTTGATTTGGGCAATATTAAAAATTAACACGTAAATTAAAATCTAGTCTTAATTTAAATCAATTATTTTTCGCACGATCTTGTAACAGATTGAGTAAGTTGATCCTACGACCACAGAAGAACTTCTGTGCTACGACACTTGACTGGTTTCCATAGAAATTAAAAATCTAACGTGCAGGTAAGTTCATTCTATAATATAAAAACTGCGGTAAGTAAAAAATATTAGCGAGCGATAAGGAAATTCTATAATACAACACAAGTGCGGTAGGTAAAAACTACATATTAAATTAATTCAAAATTTGAAAAATAACCTTGTTCTACGATAATGTGGAATAGCTATTTACGACATTAGGTCGGTAGCTAAGCATTTATGGCCGAGCTAGTACATTGCGGCCGAGCCCGCCAGGGCGAGACACGTGCACTAGCGAGGCCATAAACGCGAATAGCGGCCGTGTGTCGTAGACATTCTTTTTGTATGCTGAACAAGAACAAGAACCATTTTGAGTTTACTAAAGAATTATCCTAAACTATTTGCATTAAATATTCGGTGATTCTTATTATACGTTTGGCAGTACTAAAGTGTTGGTGACGCTGTATACGTCAAATTCGGAGTTAGGTTTTTGCGCTAGTTTGTGACAGACTGACGAAATACCTAACCTGCTAAGCTAGAATTTGACATCGACTGACAGTGCCAGTACCAATTCACTCAGTACTAGGCCATAAAAAAGTACATATCGGACTCGTTGCTAAGCTGGCAGATAGTTGCTACCAGATCAGTATACTATAAATATTATGCGATATTCAATTGTTTAGTGATCGAAAATTAAAAAGATCGACCCTTCGGGTTTCGTTTTTTAAAATTTTTTCGACCTGGTAAAATGCACTTACCAATCTTGTATCGTAATATACTATAACGTTTCAACTGGCTTAATTAAACAGGGTTGCTGCGGACACAATACCATAGCAATGTAATAATGAGGAAACATTTTATTTGATCTTATAAGACGTCCATTGTAAAAGACACCGAATATTGTTATAATTACTGTTATTCGTTTAGCGCGATTTTAGTTTTATTTATAGTTTATTGTCTTAGCTCTGATATACCATTAATTTCTAACTGTTTGGAAACAATATTCAGTTTTATTAAAGCCATAGAGTTTACACTAATTCTTTAATTAGGTTTGGTATTAACACAATTTTTGTTTTGAAATTGTTATCCAGCTCATTTTTTATAAACTCTCTTAATTAAACATCGTCAACTGCGGCCAAATGTAGTGATTAAGGCAACGATCTGCATATCTTACCGTGTTGCTCATCCTTCCATTAATTTAATCTTCACATTACACTCAACGACAGCGATTTGCATAATCCTAACATACATATTAAAAGCTTTCAAATATAGCCTTTCCATTTGAATATTATTTTTTTTAATTGTGTAGCATATTTAGTTACTATATTATAATATTATCACTACTGAATATCGAGTAGTTTATATTCACCATGATGCCTTCATCTGTTACCTGAAAATTTAGATGAGGAACAAGCAGGTGCTGAGAATATTGAAATGTTATAGCATAAATCAGTTTGACCCATAACTGATGACAGACACACTTAAATGGTTTAATTGATAATAATTGTAAGTTTAAAAAAGTTGATGTGAGTTACTTGGGACTAGAAGAAATGGGAATGTAATATGTATATTATACTGTTGAATGTTTGATGAAGGTTAGTGGATATCAATATAAGCTAGAAGATTGGTGACAGTTCTTTTATGGATTTAATTAGGTTTAACTATAGATGAAGGAAGCTAGAAATTTATACGAAGTGAAGAGAAGAGAAGAGAAATACACTCAGACATCAGTATAAACGAGAAGATCGTCGCTGTTCTAAGGGACTATGGTGGTAAGACAATTTCTCTAGTTGTCAGTAGCTATTTAGTTCACCTTAAGGGGCCTTAAGACTATGAAATATCTATTAAACGAAGCGCTTGAAGATAAACCAGAGTAATGGTAACTATTCCTTGAAAGAAAGAAGAAGTGTAAACCATCTTTGAGTAAACTAGAGAGCATTAGAAAACCATGCTGGGAGTCTGTTAAAAGAGAAAACGGATAATTACGAAACCAACATGTAACGATGATTTGCTCCACCTAGCTTTCAGTCCAGACAAGGACGGTTCGAAATACCTGAAATGTGTTTGTTGTCTACTTCAAAACAAATATACGTCCACAATGCTAATTAAGTCAGGGCATCATAATTCTTAAACTCAAACCCACGAATATTCTCGTACAGAATTCCTAAGAAGGTTACTTACCTTGCCTTTCTAATTTCGCTATATACATACGTTCTCCATATCTGCTTTACAACAAAACACCATAACGTCCAATAATATTTAAAACAGTATAATAAACACACAAAGTTAAACGAAATTCTGGTGCAGTCATCTCAAACCCAATCTTTTATTTTTTCTTATGTGACGTCACGAGAATATAAATTATGAAAAGATTGATTTAATAGGCAATCGTTAGCCCAGAATATAATAAAATGTTTTAGTGGGGCTACGAAATCATAAATAAAAGTACAGCACAAATTTAGACGGTAACGATTGGAACATAAACCGAAATCTACTCATGCAAGCATTCCAGAAAGGATGATAATTTGGCCACACGCCACACATAATTCGTGACGATACCTCAAAAACCATAGATAGAAAATGCAGTGTTTAACGGTCTAAAAAATGTAGAACTACAGAGAGAGAGAGAGAGAGAAAGAGAGAGAGGGGGGAGAGGAATAGGTGTTGTTGCCAGATCAGAGAGAAATGGCCCAGGTGAAGCTAATATTGCGTGCTTAATTTCGTGAAAACTTAAAATTAAATGGGCTACGACCAGTGGCGTTAGAAATTAAAATTAATTTAGCAAGCAAGCCACAAAGGTGATATAAGGAACGAAGACATTTACAGAAAACTCAAGGTGTTTGCAATATAAATACACGAGTGGCGGAACTGAAGTGGTGATGGATGCTGCACGTGGGTAGGTAAGACGGTATAATCTGGAGAGCGAGCAAGAGGAGGGTCAAAACGCCGAATACACGAGTTCATTGGACGTCATAAAAAATATAGAAATTAGGCAGAGCATGGTTACAAACAGCACAGGATAAGAAGAAAACGGAAGAAGCCTATGTCCACGGGTGGACGAGAGAAAGTCGACAAAGAAGAAACTTCGATGCATCTAAACTAAGTGTGGAGGCAATTTTATTACGTAATGGTGATGCAATGTCTTCAGTTTTCGTTTTTTATTCAGTTTATCATACAAAAGTCTACAAACTATAGTGTTATGAGTGGAAGATATATGAAATTTAAAAGTTATAACTTTTTTATAAAAAAAAAACTGATATATATCAAATACTGCCTTTGTGAGAATGGAAATGATGGTAGGTGTGAGTTTAAACTACTTTTAACCATATGCAATTTAGGGTCATTTTGGGATAACATATAACAGCTCCGAACTACTTGAATGTAAACGTAATGTTTCTTAACCAATGTTATTAGGTCGAGCTGCAATATCTTGACTCAATGTATAATTGTAAATATAGCTTTATGTGTACGCAGCATCTATAAGAAAGATGAGGCCAGTGGGCAACGCTGAATTAACAGAAAGCACAAAGCACAAAATAGCAATTTACGCTTGGTAATTTGAAAAAATAAAGAAATGCAAAATTTGTATGTCATTAATTTTAATGCAGTTTTTAAATTTGCTGTGTTTATTCCTATAAGAGTTAGCGTAGACTACAATTGCTTACAACAAGAAGATTTGGCCTAGCCTTCTTGCTCACTCTATTTACTCCAACCTTAAATATACTATCAACAAGTTTCCAACCCTTCAGTCACTACCAAACATTTTAATTTGGTTCTCTAAACAAACAAACTACGTTATTTGAATTACTTTCTAAAGTGCAATATTGGAAGACTCCAGACAGTGCCTAAGATTGGCTAAGCAGGCAAAGGAGAAAATGATGTTCCAAATAATCCCTTCCTCCATAGAAAAAACATGTATTTGTTGCCTTTGCACATAAAGGGAAGACAAGACATAATTTTGCAATGGGTATGGGCCTTGGTAGATTAGCTTTTCAATACCTACGATGAAAGTTTTATTAAAAATGTAATTTGATAAAAAAATGGAAAATCCCTCTTTAAAATCTTTATTGGGGAAGATCATTTTCAATGGACTATAAAAATTGACGCCATATTAATTCGCAATTAGCTTCAATATTATTGATTAATCTGGTTTAACCAGTATGCCGTGAACTTCTAGCGATTAAACGTTGTTTAAATTGTTAATATCCGAGACTGGGAGAACCGTATTTCGCAAATAAACTGGGCAATCTCTCATGGCAGCCAACTATATTAGAAATGCCGCATTCAATTAATGATAAAGCCGGCACCATTCCCACTAAGCAAAGTTAAATCTGCGCCCAACTCGATTCCTAAACTGTAAATAAAGTTAAGAGAAATAAATGTATTCCTCCCAGATTTGGCCGTGTGAAAAGTTTGCCGAGCTGCTGCTGCAATGTTTAAGCAAGAACTCGCCAACTTCCACTATGCCGGGAAGAAAAAATTAATTCTACTCGAAATAAGATTATTGCTAAGCTTCCAATTTCGCGCTTTTATTTTGGATTACTTCGAATTTAAATTGGATTATCGTGTGTTTTCGAGCTCGTTATTTTTACTTTGCGATTGCTGGCTTTGATCTTATTTCGGGGACATTAATTTTAAGGTTAATTATAACTTCTGGAAAGAGATTAAACATTTCGGATAACGTTTTGTTTGATGTAGTAGCACAATGGGCGTCTGGGCCTGCGAATAAATTGTAGATTTTGCTGTGTGCCATTATTCTTCTGTTCCTGATATTTACGAGAGGACAACCTATTTAAACGATTTTATGATCTCGTATTTGAACATATATGCAATCGAAACACGAACTCCACACGCATGCTTTCAGTTAGAACTTTAATTGAAATTCAGTGCTAGAAATGGTTTTTGGAATGCTAGCAGCTTTTTGATTTATTTTATCTTCATCGGTGTTGTTATAGACCATTTACCAAATTAATTAGACTATCGTTAAGAGCTTTATTAACGCATTCAGTGCGGTAACGGATATTACCGCACTCTTTTTACAAAACAAAGAATACATCCAACCAGAATCTATTGATGAAGATAAAATATTGAACAATACACGTTTGCTTATGGCACTTAACGAGACTTATTTGATTGCCCCAGAACTCGGCTCACGGCCTCATTCTGGTAATCAAACTCCTTTTGGTAAGATGTTCATACTTAAACTTCCTATCGTTAATATCTATTATTTTCATCGGTATTGTTATAGACTATTAACCAAATTAATTTTAGTATCGTCAATAGCTTCATTACCGCAATTGGTGCGGCAGTGTACATTACCGCTCTCAGTTCGGTAATGATTGATATTACCGCACTCAGTGCTGGAATGGATCTTACCACCTTTTCTTACATGGAAAATACATTGAACCAGAATCTATTCATGAAGATAAAATATTGAACAATACACGTTTGCTTATGGCACCTAACGAGACTCATTTGATTGCCCCAGAACTCGGTTCACCGCCTCATTCTGGTAATCAAACTCCTTTTGCTAAAATGCTCATACTTAAACTTCCTATCGTTAATATCTATTGTCTTCATCGGTATTGTCATAGACTATCAACCAAATTAAATTTAGTATCGTTAAGAGTTTCCTTACAGCAATGGGTGCGGTAATGATAGATATTACCACATCCTTTTTGTATAAAAAATACATTGAATCAGAACTTATTGATGAAGATAAAATATTGAACAATATACGTTTGCTTATGGCACTTAACGAGACACGTTTGATTGCCTCAAAACTCGGCCATCTGCCTCGTTTTGGCAATCAAACTGATATTGTTAAGATGCTCATAATCAAACTTGTAGCGTTAATATCTATAAGATAATTATAGTTGTTTATAAAAGCGTTTTAATAATAGTACGACAATAACGTCGGTGGTGATGTGCTTTTACCTACACAGCGAAGTTGATCATATTGAAATACCTTTGACAACAAAAGAAATAAAATAATAATAATTGACCATAACGTATATATTATACAGGGTGTCTCAAAACGAATGGGACACCGATCGGCCATATATTCCTTAGATTATAATAAACCGATTAAACGTAATATGCCTTACTACAAAATCCGTCCAGAAAGAAGTTATAGGAGCTTAAAATGTTTGTTATAATTCCTATTTTTATGATAGCTTGCGCAAATGTACAGATATCGATTTCAATCTTGGTTCACATACTTACTATTGTGTAATGCACTAATGAAAATATTTTCGTACACTAGTCTTGACTTTAAGTTCCACTTTACCTATCTTTAAGAACTTTTATAGCTCTAACTTTGTTATATGTAGCTTTTTCTTGAATTATACCATTATTAAAAATAAGGTACTCTTAGTTCATATCGTAAAAGCAACCGGTTACATAACATTCCTATTAAAGTTTTTGGTTGCCATTAAAACGTGCAATTATTAAGCAATGGTCACAATGGGTAGTAACCGTGATCTAGTAAGCAACAAAGATAAGTCAATTAATGACTTTAGTGACATAGGAATGGTTTCTTTTACGTTTACGAAAATGCTGTGACATAACGAATCCTCCAATGCTGAAATCCTCATTATGTTGCGGCATTTTCGTTGACATAAGAAGAATTGTCACCAACGTCATTAATTGATAAATCTTTGTTGTTTACTAGATTACAATCACTACCCATTGTTTTTGATAATTGCACGTTCTAATGAGCACCCAAAACTTTAACAAGAATTTTAAGGCAAGCTGTTGCTTTTACGCATATGAACTAAGAGTACCTTATTATAACGCTTCTAATTCCGTTTCAGATAGCACTTTACAAGTTATTTACAAAATTGTGCTATAGGTAACAAAGTTAGATCTAAAAAGATAAGTAAAGTGCCCCTTATAGTAATTATGTGTACGAAAGGTCAAATCTATGTATTTACATTTTTGGAAATTAAGAGAAATAAAAAATAAAAAACTGCACGTCAAGGCAGTATAACTTCTTATTAGACGAACTTTGTACTAAGGTAACAGGTGAGCAAACGAAAATTAAATCAAGCTTGGCTTTGAAAATTGAAATAGATGTACCTAAATTATTAATTCACATTATGTTGAGTTCCTAGAATGAAATACACATACATAACTTAAACCATTGCATAACTGTGACCGAATGTCATGTCAAAATTTTATTTGAGAACTAATAGAACACATGACTTAATTTTTTTGTAAGCCAAGCTTGATGTCGTTTTAATTTGCTCACATGTTATATTAAGTTTCATTGGTTTATTATAACCTAAGGAATCTATGATCAATCGGTGTCCCATTATTTTTGAGACACCCTGTATATAAAACAATATACAATAAGATAACAAATAAATAAATAAATGCACTTTATGATATCATCATGAAAAATGTTATTACGATTAGAATACTTGTAACCATTGCACACAAATAACTTTTAAAATAAGTGGGCTAAGGCAATTAAGGGTGCAGATGCCAAGAGAACACAACGACCAGCGATGGTTGTTTACAATTACTACTGCTAGTTTTCATAAAAGCAGTAATTGTTCACAATCACTACTCCTAGTTTTCATAGCAGCCTCCTAAACAGTTCGAGCTATACTTGCATTAGAGAGAATTTAATGGACTGTTGCAGCTTTAGTCGATGACCGTGGCTATCGGAATTTCGTGGGGTAGGAGTTTGAGTACGAATAAGAGGATAGCCAGTGTACAATACGCAAAAACAAAAGATGTGATACAAAAAGGCTAAAAAGGAGGTAATCCCAAATTACACGATAGAAAGAAATTTACAATGTGCTAACCCATTAATGATAATTAGTATTTACTATTTTACAAGATTACCCAGTTCGCAAATGCGCTTTTATTCAAAATAATTGTTGAAGTTATTGTGTTACTTATTTATAACACAATGTCTCTCAGAATTAACAAATCTCGAATTAAATAAAAACCATAAGAATTTCAAATCAAACTAACAATTGCGAAATAGTAGTAGCAAAAACATTATATATGAAAGAGATGATGAATTAAAGTTTTGCAGATGCCATTTTGGAATTTAATGTTGAAGGAAATTTTGAAGTTAAAAAATAGGTCATTAGTATTTTGATTTAAATGGTAGTACCTATGAGATGCTAATTAAACGTTCTTGCAACGTTACAACATAAAGGACAGCGACGATCATCCTCGATCTTGCTAATTTGGACAAACAAGGGATTAATTTCTGCATCTTTTCGATCACGAACTCACCCCGGATGAACTGGGCAATCGGACATCGAAGGTTAGGTGCGGTACGGTGTCGAATAATCTCTCCAACATAAATTCCAAAATACGAAATACTCCGGTCTGCACGGGGCCCTATAACCTCCATAAATACCAAAAACTGACGGCCCGTACAGCGGTCAGACAAAAAGAATCACCAATACAAGCACCAAAACACCGCTGCGGAGTTCCGCCAAACAAATGGGACGCGTTAAGACAAAAAAATGCCAGCACCGAGAGCGCTCCGGCCGCCTCGCGATTAAGCTAGGCCAAGAAAAGCGTGCAGATAACGATAACAAGCTCTACAGGAATAGCAAATTATTGAACGCGCCAAACCAGCGTTGTGAAACTACAGGAAGTGCTATATTACAAAAGAAAGGAAGATATACTCCAAGAACTACAAATATTTAGCTTAACAGAAAAGTTATACCAATACAAACTGGAAAGAACACTTAGAAAGGAAACCTGAAGGAAGAAGAAATATCGGACGGCCAAAAAGACGGTGGAAAGATCAGTTTGAATGAGAACGAAACAAACCTATACGGTTTAAACCATGAAGATGATGATAGCTCTTTCGTAACTATCTAAAATGGTTTTTGCTGGTTTCGCGACATTTATCTTTTAGGCTTTCGCAAATTGCCATTATTTATGTTTCCAAGCTCCTTTCTTTTTGATATAGCGATACTGCTATTGCAATTGTGTCACTTTACGTGCCTGTTTGTGGAGCATGTTGTCTTGTTTCATTTTTGTTTGCTAATTTTTGGTGTATTTTGAAAATTAAGCGCTTCTTCTGTGTAGCGCCCTTTGCACATTTAATTTTAGAATACAGCATGCCTTTCGGTACTATTTCTTGGAAATGGCTAGTTTTCTCATGGCAATCTAATACCGGGGCGCTAGCTGGGAGCTTGAAGGGAACACACCACCCCTCTTACGCCGTGGTCACCTTGCATTTTGGTGAAAAAATAATTTAATATACCTATGAGTCGCCAGTAACCCTGAGGCGGATCACCGCTTGAAGGTATGCGATAACCCAATTATTTCATGTAAATAGTTTATCGCAGATGTTTGTAACACGAAGCCATAGGAGCCCCTAGAGAGGTTGATACCACGTAGGAAACGCAGCAGGTCAAACTTTTTTTACCACTTGCATATTTATGCATGGCTTTCAGGCAACCGTTCGTTTTAACAATGGCTCATGAAATACATTTAATGTGCTGACATTGTTTATTTGCAATTGAAATAGCTATTGCTCACACCTTTTGCTTGTTAATGTGACTTACGACCGTAATCGCCGAGAATGTTGAATTAGTCTGGGCCTACCTAAAACTGTAAAGGGGGCTGCAGATATGGCTCCGCTAACATTGGGCTACACATTCATTTTCCTCTTTCTAATTTTCAGAATTTCGAGTATTCCTCAATTATTACTGCTATCTCTTATATTGTCTGTACTGCTTCTATTGCCTTTCATCTATATTCGTATTTTGTCATACATATTTTGTGTATTTGTATTCATGTTTCTAATTGAATTTCATCAAATTCTGTGATTGTTTACGGCCTAGGCAGCTATCAATATCCTTACAGTTTATTTTCAAGATTTATTGATTGCTTTAATGACTATTCACCCTCATGTATTTCTTTCTAAATTGTGTTTATAATGATTTCTCATGTTATTTATTTTAGTATCAGACCTATGCAGATATTCAGAGCAAAAGCTTAGTAATTTAACTTCTATTTCTTTTTTGCTCTTGTGGAGAAGTTTTTTCTTGCTGCATGGTCTATTGCTATTTCATCGGTCTATCTCGTTACTAGATGGCTTTTTTCTTTTTCAATGAGCTGACTTCCATGTTACTTTAGTCCACTTTTCACATGTGCTGTTTAGTTTCACTACAAAGTTTATTAATTTTCAATATGTCCACCATTTTTTATTTTATTCTTTTCTTCAACGTGATGATAAGCATTGAAGGTTCCTGTGTCTATTGTTTAGTGATCATTCTAGGATATTATGAGTACACACTTGTCTTAAACCTTTGCTTTTATATTTATTGGCAAATCTTCCTGCAACACTTTCTTCAGCGACTAGTGCAATTTCCATCCTTTGTTTACCCTTCTTTGAATTTATCTACCTGTCTTATCTAAATATCTTACTAAATATACACTTTCTCCACATACTCTAATGTTGCATTTCCAATTTATATAATGTTTATGAGGCCTCTACTTGCCATTAGGTTGGTTTTCACTGCTAGGGGTTAAGCTTGACCATTCTTAATAGCACAGAAACTCACATTTGTACCACGGTTGTTCTAGTTTTTCTGATTTTTTTTTAAATTTGTTTTTTGATCCGTATATGGGTATACTTTTGTGGAATTTATGTTGCGTGTTGATTGGATTTGGTGTTTTACTGACGAATATTTACATTGCAAATTTCAAATTGTTAGATCCTCGCTATTAATATTCTATATGTTTTATAACAAAACAGGGTTACTTTTAAAGAACAGGGTTAGTGTAAAATTAAAGTTTAAGTCGAAATAGATCTCTCCAGGGCCATTCGTTATTAGTGCCCCCGATTTTAAGACACCAAGAAATAGAGACCATTTCTTTCAGGCTTATCCTTCAGCAAATAGGGTTATATTTTTCCTACGTGAAAGTCGGCACCTGGAAACAGCCACCGATCCGGAGACATCGAGGTCCAAGTGGTGCTTTGTTTTGCTGAAAACCAGATCCAATCTTTTCAGAATTATTTAATCGGAGATGAGGGATAGTCGGCCGGCCGCCAATTATGGTCGTTCTCCATCGCCGCGCGTGCTTTATAATAAAGGACAGATGTTCTCTTGCGATCATAAATAATATAGAAACATTGAAAGATGCCCTTTCATCCCGTCTTTCGCTTGGATGCGCTTCGGCCTCCGATTCCTTGATCGGCATTCA
Source organism: Agriotes lineatus (assembly GCA_940337035.1). Lineage (NCBI taxonomy): Eukaryota > Metazoa > Arthropoda > Insecta > Coleoptera > Elateridae > Agriotes > Agriotes lineatus. The sequence continues at coordinate 96,903 of CALNHX010004197.1, read as the reverse complement.
GGTAGACCCTCGGTAGCCGTAAATAAATTGCTGAATTATTTGTTCTCGTGATTTGGGTCGGGATTCGCGCCGAGATTTTCGAAATGTTATCAACGCGTGATGGCATGTGGACGTTGCGGCGGGCTGATAGCGAGATAGCCAACCTTCTGTTATCTTTAATTCGCGGTCCTTGTCAGCGGTTTCGAACGGCATGGAATTGGTTTGTCCGCTTTGTTTCCGGCGTGTTCGGGGTGTTAAGTTGACGACTGCTTTTTGAAGAGGGAAATGTAAACGAGCCCACTAAATTAACCTTTCATAAGGCCACTGTTCCGAATTTTATAAGCTGTTAATCCGGAGCGTGTATTCGTGATTACCTACCTTCCGGAGTTTTATTTGAGTTGCCGGAGTTTAGGTGGCAGTAAATTGGAAATCAAACAATTTAGCCGGTTATTACTTGCAATATGAATATATTTTGTTACGTATAGAGTGTATAAAATAAATTTTGGATAGGCAAGACTCGTTCAACAAAGTAAAAGTGAAATTACTGTAGTATTTGTTGTTTATAAAATGGCGAGTGACGGCGGTGATCCTAATGACTCTCCAGATTTAAACTTTAAATGCTGTAAGAATAAAAATATTAACCAAGTGAGGGTGTGAAATGTGGAGAAATGTACCATAACGGTTACTTAGAGAGCTGAAGAAATATTAAGTTGGATAAAAACAGAATAGTTTGTTGCGAGAAAAACATAACCTATAAATCAAAGCAGATAAATAATCTAAACTCTTTAGAAATCGAAAACTATCTATTAACGGAACTAATTCAACAATTTACAGGCAGATCAAGTACGAGAACTGAAGAAAGTGAAGCAGTTTTAGCGGAAAATACATTATTAGAGAAACTGGTAAAAGAAATGGAAGATAATAAACTTCTAATTGAGAAAATATCGCAGCTGGAAAATAACATGCAGGTTACATATGCAAACGTAGCCAACAATTTAATAAAAACGGATTTTTTTCTAAAATAACAGAAAGAAAAAAGAATATTTCCGGTGTTATTTTGAAACCAAAAACTAAACTATCTGCTTTAGACACAAAAAAGGAACTGTATGGGAAAAATAAACCTGAATTATTAAAAATTGGTGTAAAACAAGTAAACGATATTCCAGATGGCGGTTTGGTGATAAAGTGCTAACCAGAAAATCACGAGCAATCTTTAAAGGAACATTTAAATTGATAGATTAGGTGAGAAATATAGTATTAAGGAAGATAAAGAAATCCCAGAATTAAAATAGTAGGTATCTACAAATACTGAATATAAGAACAATAAATTAGAACAATTAATAAAATCCCAAAATAATCTAGAAAAGGAAGACCTAGTTAATGTAGTGTTTATAAAGCATCTAGGTACAATAAAAAATGCATATACAGTATTTGCAGAAACCTCAGCCGCAACATACCAAAAACTTATGTATAATGGAAAACTATATTATGTAGGATAGCAACGATGTCCAGTATTCGAATATACTAACGTAACCCGATGTTATAAATGTAATGGATATAAACATAGCAGCAAAAAATGTAAATGAAATCAACGATGCTCTTGCTCATATTGTGCTGGAGACCATAATGAAAAAGATTGTGAAAATAAACAAAATGTATGTGTAAACTGCATTCAAGCAAATACAAAATACAGCGTAAAACATGACACTTGTCATACATCTTATGATAAAGAATGGCCAACATCAAAATATTACATAAATTTAACTATCTCTAAAACGAATTATCTATGATGAATAAATTCAATAACAATTATAATGGTGACACAATTAATACAAAACTATTTGACTGGAACAAATTGTGTAAGAAAGAATTAAACAAGGATGAACATTTATTTAAGTAAATGTTATAAGTAATAGTTATAGATAAATGGAGTTTTCAGATATAGGTAAATTGCCTATTACAGTGAAGTCTGGGGTATCAAAAATTTTTTGCTAGTGTCTTACATAATAGTGCGCACGTATACCAAATTCAAACCGGTATCTTTACATTTGTAGAAATTAACATAAAAAGAAAAAATTAAAAAAAATGAACTTCAAGACCCTATAACTTCTTACTGGAGGGACCTTGTATGAAGGTATATTAGGTTTAATCGATTTATTAGAACCTAAGGAATCTATGACTAAGCGGTGGAGAGAAAGTTTTGGGGCACCCTGTATACAGTGATCGCCAAAAAGTTGGCATAATATAGTAAACATATATACCGAATGATTTTTACTTAGTTAGAAAATGGAGTTTTTTGAAATTTACAAAATCCAAAAAGTTATATTTTTCGGAAATTAAGTAAGATTTAAATTTTTTTGAGTGTGTTATTTTTAGCTAACTGAAAAATCTCAAGACCTGAAAACATATTTTTTTTAACTTTAGCTAAAACTTGATTTTAAAATTTTTTAAACATTTTTTCAATATTTCACATACTAAGACTTAATAATAAAATTCAAATTTTTTTATGTGAAGGCCAAAGATTTATAATTGGAAAAAATAATATAAAATATTAATTACTTCTTTAGATTTTTTATTATTTGCCGAAAAGTAGTAAGTTTGCATAATTTTTACGTTTTCTATGCAAGTCGCATTTTAGGAGAAGCATTTTTCAATTCTAAATATCTATTTAAATACCTTCTAGAAACTCTCATCTAGCCCTGTTAATGAACAACTGTTACAAGAATCCTGTAAATGTTCTTTTATAGTTGTCTTTAAAAGATAATAACCTTTCAAAACAGATATAGATGTTTAGGGGACACGTAAATAAGTATTAATATAACTGATAATAAACAAGCTTCTGTTGGTGAGCATTTATGGTTAATAGGACAAGATGGTTTTTTGCCGTATAAAATTTCACCCACCAGAATAACTGCAGAATCTTTCGTCTTGATCATATTTTTGTAAGAGGAAAACTAAAACTAAATAACCTAAATTTGATCTCTTTTCATTTAGACATTGATATAACAGATCGTCTTCAAATAACGCTAAATATAAATTTAGAAAAAATTGAAAAAAAAAAATGACCAAAGTCACATAATTTCTCACCAAAATTGGTCCCAAGTACTAGAGCAAAATAACTCTGAAGAAGCTACAAATACCTTCCTAAAAATGTTTTAACCTATTGGCATTTTCAGAAAGCCAACGGTCTAAAATATAGTACAAAAAAAAATTAAAATTTATTACAATAGGATTAGTAACTTCTATAAAACACTGAGATAAATTAAACAACAGCTTTTAAAAAATTATAGTCGTGAAGTGCAAACTGATTACAGGAGTTATAGAAACTAAAAAAAAAACAAATTTAACTTTTATAAACAGGAAATTGAAAAAAAACCCAAACAATGTCAAAAATCCTGTAAAAGGCTTTACCCAGAACTTCCCTCGTCGACATTGTGACACTAAATAATTTTAAAAATGAAATTAAGTTAGGAGTAAAAATATCTTTACGTTTCTAATAAATAAAATAAGTTTTGAAATAAAAATAAAGAATCCGTTACACGAGGAATTTGAACCGCGGCACTTGCGACTCCAACCAAATAGTTGACCAATTTCTCGCCACTCTACGGAACCCTTTTCATATCGTTGAGTTTTAGCTGGCTTAACCTTCACGCCAGGCATGTCTTAATTTTGTGCCGAAACGAGGTGCGTTTCAACCAAATCAGGCAATGGAAAATTAATTATATTTGTTACATTAGTAAACCAATGCAGGTAATTCTTTCACTAAAAATGTTTTCATTTCCTTTTAAACATATCATACGCATATCATCCTACGATTGAATTTACGGCCTCTCCCAAATATGCGTTTTCCGTCTATTTGAAGGTTTTGGAATTACGGATTTATGCGGCTCAACATAACGCTCTTACTCTTTGCACATTTATGACTTATAGAACATTTATTCTGTATCTGTTAGATCCAATTTTTGTCAAGGATAAAGCCTACTCTACAAATTATTACTTTTATGCATTTCTGAGTTCAAGTAAAAATTAACAAAATTTTATTTTTTAAGGTGCTCACTCTGTGTACATTTGTCTGAAATTTTCTGGGTTCCATGCCAGGTAGATACATAATATGTAAGCAAAATATCGTTTTCCTCCAAGAAATAGTTTTTGAGTTATACCGCCAACAGACAGAGAGACAGACAGACGGAATTGAGAAAACCTGTTTTTCGTCATCTAGGGCAGGAGTCGGCAACCTGCGGCCCGCGGGCCGCATGAGGCCCTTTGCAACTTTTTGCGCGGCCCGCCAAAGCACCAATATAACTTTAGGAAAAATCAACAAACTTAGAGCGTAAGCGTGCCGAAATGTGGCCGGTGACAAAAATGCGCGACAAACAGAAGCATAGTGGGAAACCTATTTTACTGCGCAAGTTTAATCCCCTCTCCCCAGCGAATACGACGTCTCGCTTAGCAAGTGTAGCATTCTTTCTAGTGATGGGCATAATCGGATGATTTCAATAATCGGAATGTTCCATTTCGGAATGTTTATAAAATCGGAATATCATCCGATTATCCGATGAAGTGCGTGCAAATTTATGATGAGAGCACTCGCCGTCGCGCCGTAAGCCCTTATCTGCGTTGGCATCCATTGTTTGGGTTTGTAGGACGGTCAGTAATAGCTATTTACGTTATTAGACCGGTAGCAACATTTTTATGGCCGCGCCAATACTTTACAGGTCGAACCGTAGGGCGAGACCTGTATGTTTGGCAAGGCCATAAGAATTCTACCGGTCGTGTATCGTATAAGATTTTTTAGGATACTGCATTGGTAACTAGCGTTTACATTGTTACAAACGAGTCCGGTAAATTTTATCTACCGGACTCGTTTGTAACTATGTAGACGCTAGTTAGCAATGCAGTATCTTAAAAAACAATTTATGAGTTTGAGTCGCACAGTGGGATATGAGGAAATAAAGTATTTTTTCAAATTATTACAGTAGTTACGTTAATAGACTTTCGGAAAATGGTAGTGATATTTTAAAGTTTAATAACACATAAAGTACATAATAGATAGTATAAAACAATACTTGAATTTGAAGTCTGTAGGTGTACTATCTAATAATTAATCTACGAAATACCACTGCCATTAGTGCCATTCACGTATCATACACGTGCGCACACGGCGCGACCCGTCGACATTCGCCAACCAGCATATAGCAGTCAAGTGAGTCAATACAACATTCCGTATTCCGTTCAGTTCAAATTGGCATTTCGTTTTCTCATTTTGTGTACCGAATAGTAAAATAATCGAATTCCGAAAGTTCCGAATTTTGTGCACCGAACAGTAAAATAATCGAATTCCGAAAAGTTCCGAAATAATAGGAACCTTCCGATTTTTTGAACAATCGGAAACTTTCTGATTATTCATTCCGGATAGGCCCATCACTAATTCTTTCATTTCGCCAGTTTGCTACTGTATGTTCATATGTGCCTTCATGTTGACAGCCGTATGACGTTTCACTACAATATTTTATATTTTTTATATTTATAGATTTTATATTTACATATTTATACATATTTAATTGGAATTGTATTTTTTTTTTTTCCTTTTTAAGAATTGTAAAATTTTTGTTCTCTAACATTATTGTTATTATAGCATGTCAATAAAAAAATTTTTTTTTCTATATTTATTTTTAATAATATTTATACTCGTATATGATATGAAAGCACTATTTAAGTTACATTTGAATGTGCGGCCCGCATAAAAAAATTTATTTTGAAAATGGCCCGCCGTCCGAAAAAGGTTGCCGACCCCTGATCTAGGGGACCTAAAACGTGAAGATCTGAAGAAATCTGGAAATGTGATGTTTTCGTGATTACAATACTTTCTTCGTCTTTCAGACGAGGGCAGTAAAAATGTATGAGATAATGGATGACGCTACAAATAAAGGAGGTAACTATAAATTTACAGTAGAAAGTGGAAAAGTCGCAACATTTGAAAATAATTGAAATGGCCAATTTCTGCAACAATTACCTATTTTATTAATGTTGGCATTAATCTAGAAATAAAATACCCCTTCAGGATCTCATGCGATTGAATATAATAAAAATAGAAACTCTATACATCTGACCCTTTTAGGGGGAAGTAATTAAGCAAATAGTCAACTTAAAGAACAGTCATGCCCCGGGCAGAGACAGGATATCAGCAAAAATGATTAAATCTGCTCATCTGTATATTGTTCGACTCTTAACTCATATAATTAATTTAATATTAAATACAGGGCAAGTACCAAGTCATTTCAAACAAACAATTGTAACCCCCATACATAAAACAGGCCCAAAAAATAAAATGCAAAATTACCCACCAATTAGCCTAATAAACAAATTTGCAAAAATGTTCGAAAAATGTATGAAAGATAGACTAGTTAATTATTTCAAGGCATTTAATACATTGTCTGAACAGCAATTTGGTTTCACAGAAAATATAAGTACAGCTGATACGATGTACTCTATTATCTCAGATATAACAAGTAGCTTAAATAACGGTACAAAGGGTATTGTTATTTTCTTAGACCTCGCACAGGCGTTCGACGCAGTGCCTCACGAAGAACACCTTAATGTACTCCAACACTATGGAGTTCGGGGTACTGCGCTAGAATTATTTAGAAAGTAATTGTGTGAACGCGACCAATACCTAAGAATAAATAATACAATTAGCATCTCAGAAAAACTATAAATTGGTGTACCGCAAGGAACAATATTGGGGCCAATATTTTTCATAACTTATATAAACAAAATAATATCTTACGCCTACGATACTGCTCTGTTTTTTACGGGAAATATATTGAAAGAAGCTAGAGAAAACGCGATAAGAGGTTTCAAAAAGGTTAAGAGCTGGCTAGATTCACATAAACTCTCATTGAACATATCAAAAACAAATTATGTTGCATTCTCTTTAACACTTGCAAATAGGCCAACATACAATAATATTGAAATTGATAATGACCTAGAGATTCAATCAGTAATAATAAAACAAAATAGCTAGGGGTCAAAATTTTAAATGGACAGAACTATCTATCTACAAAATAAAATAGCTAACTTAATTCATACATTTTATATTAGGAAGAAATTTTTAAGCACGCAGTTAATAAAGCAAATATATACATCAGTAGTTGAATCTTTACTAAGATACGGTTTGATAGTCTGGGGGGGGGGGGGGGGAGAGCTTACAGAGGTAGTCTGCAACCACTATGTGTTATATAAAATTACCTACTTAGAGTAATGTACAAACGAGACAGATTATATCTCCACCAAGCAGCTATACGACGCTGAAATATGTAACATAACTTGTCTGTATGCACACATGATATATTCCCACATCCACAAAAATGAAAATACCGATAGATCATATTTACCAACCACGCAATATAAAAAACTTAAGAATTCCCAATAGAAGACGAACAATTAATTTGAAATTTATAAATTACTTAGCTCCCAAATACTATAACTTACTGCCAAATTACTGAACAAAGAACACTAATACGTTACATTTCAATACGAAAAGCAAACTCTTTATTGTAGAAAATTATGATTTGTTTTGTAATATATAACTTGTAGTATCTCCTTTTTAATGTAGTAATAAATCAGATAAGTGTTGTAATTTCTCTTTGTATGTATTTAAAGATTTAATCTAAAAATGTCTATGTTAGCTTTTTTTTTGTTATTATACTTCTCTCTGGTACATACAGGTGCTCCAGCACCTAGATACCTACCTATCGTATGTATTTAATCTTAATGTAAAAAATTATATATACTGCCCAACAAATGAACTGGACCACCCATAAAAATTGTATTTGTTACATTACGTCATAAAAAATATATAAGTTTTTGTTTTATAGTATACTCATATTAAGCATATTTACTTGCTTATATTTATAAACTAAAGAATTAACAAAATCATATTAATAAAATTAAAAAATAATAAAATTATAAAAAAACTATATTTCAGAAAAATAAGGGGAAGAACAAAAAAAGGAAATTAATAGTTCTTTAAGTGTTCTTGGAAGGTTTCAAATTTTTGACATACTTTGTATGCAATGTGCTATCAACATTTGGGCAACATTCAAAATTTTCAAATGATATTGTTTTATTAATGGGCATAGTTTTATTTAAACCAAATTATAAAGAGAAATGCTTTTTATAGTGATACAATGCTGAAAGGTTACCATGACTTTTGGAAAATATTTTTAAAAATTGCACCAATATATGCAAATGGTCCAGTTCATTTGTTGAGCAGTATATATTGAATCTTTTTTGTATCTAAAATATAAATAAAAATTAATATTGTGTAAATATTGAACTCATTTGCAAGTTCGGAAAAGTGAAGCAAAAATAAAGTAAACGTATGTGATAGAAGGTGAATTCAATATTAAAGATGACAGTATAATGACTGCGTGTATAATAAAAGTTGATAAAATATAAATTATTAAAGAAACTAAATTCAAGTATTTTCCTTTTTTCCGATAATCCTTCTATGCTAGAGACTTAAATGGGAACCAACTGTAAAAAATAATCTGTTTATAAGCATGCACTACATTTCTATCAGGATACTATTCCTATGAAGATATACATATTTTCCGATTGTCGCAAACAAAACTTGACACTATAATAGACTTTTATAAGTTCCATAAGTTACTTCCTTGTAATACTGAAAATATTTCTTTTCATATGTGAGTTGCAAAATTTTTTGTAACGATTACTGTAAAAAATAAATTTACGCCAAAATCCTTATATATTTTTTATTGCCACTACCGTTGAAGTTTCTTTCAGTTATTGGTATCAGTCTTGTTGTTATATTATTTATTACCATTATCACCGTTTCTCTCCTTTAAAAACACTGAATGTTAAATTCTGCAGCAAAGGAATAAGAAAGTAACCCTAATAATCATACATCCTAAAATTATTCATTTCAAAGATTCTTGATCAAACAATTAAAGACAGTAGTTCGTATTTAAAACGTTTATGAATTCGTAGTTTGGTGTTTCAACATATGTTTTTTGTTTACGTACAGTATCTAGACGTTGTTCTATAGTAAAAGTAATAAGCATCCGTTCCAAATAATTTATTTCAGGTTTATTTTTTCTTATTTTTTAAAGTAAAATTTATAGTAACTGTTCGGTGCCTTCCTTCTTTTGTGTCACCCTTAATAAACAGTTGTAAGTAAAACAAATGAAATGAAAACAAAACACCACCCTACTAAATCTAAACGTTCTAAAAACGAATTACTATCTTGCATTTTTTTGATCAAGGATATCTTGAAATGAATGCTTTTGGGAAATATCTATTAGGGTTTTTATATTTTTTTTTGCTGCAGAATAGCGCCCTTATATTCGTTGTGTGCAATTTTGAAACACTGTATGTTTTATTTAAAAAAATAGATTTTTAATTTTCAACATTAGAAATTTGATTCAAAACTGTATAAGAATTTTATGCTTTTTCTGCAGTCATAACATTCCCATAAAGCTAAGTTTTAAACACTTTTATTAACTGGATTCGTCAAAATGTATGTAAAACTCAGGCAGCGGTCTTGCTTTCTCTAAATATTGCTAACGTTTCGAGTTTGTTACATGCTACATCGGTATTTACGACACTTACACCAGGCCGCACGTGGCGGCTGCTTTAACTCGGTACATTCTAAAATGCTATTTGACGATACATAAGCAAAATTCACTCTAACTACGCTACACCAGATTCTGTTGGCCAGCTACTCGTCGATTCGGAACAACGTGAATTAGCGCTTTATGCTGTTGAATTAGTTATTGATTGTTGGAAAAACAAGGGGGGGGTCGTCACAGACTCTTTTAGAAATCTTTTAAGAACTGCTCTTTGGAAGTCTGAAATGAGAAACAGTAATTTAATTGGGTGACAGCTGTGTGCGCCGTTCCAGCTCGTCCATGCACGAACCAACCTTGTTATTAATTTTTTGTAGGGCGTTAGCACTCCTTACAGAAATACAACATAAAATGTATACAATGGGACGTTGCACCCAAACACCAGGAAATAAAAGCAAAAATTAAGTTAATGTAATTATATTGTATTTAAATATAAGCATGTACAATGAAGATAAATTGAACAGTAAGAAAGAAGGTTATTCCTATACCTATCTATTATATAAAGTAGGTGGGATGGGTGTACTGGTACAAGTAACAGGTAATGACTCCCAAACATTTAAACGTGAGTTACTGGAACACGACTAAAATTAAGAACAATTTACGCAATCATATAATGTCTTTTCGGAATGCGTCACTGGCTATTTATTTAGCCGCAACACCGTAAACTATAACATCAAAATTGGCGAACTACATCACAATATCTTAGTTAGAATCTTAGCGGCGCCATTACTGAGTTATTGGAGCAGGTACCCGTTCGCGCTAGCTTGCTGATCGAGTCGGGAGTTGATAAAGACGGCGTAGCGATGCAACTTCTACAAATGGCTTCAACAAGGTTAGGTTATTCCCATGAAAGGTTGCGGATTCCGGCCCCTCGAAAATGAAAAATAAGAAAGGTAAGCATTGCGACGACGGCTTGGCTACTATCTACTTTCAACTGGGCACGATTGAGCTTCGTCGATATGTAAGCCGCACAAGGTGTTTTAAGAACAACTTTAAATTTCTATAATTCCCGCTTAAACCTCAAATAAGGTTCCCATCCCTATACCAAAAACATGATCACTCGTCTTAACAAGTAGCAACAAGAGTTCACCTCGATATGCTTCGAGTAACTGTGGAAAAGTAATTAAAACTGACAGCATCCATACGAAAAATAGACCTGGGAATTTCTACAAAAAGAATTTTAGCTCGAAGGCTGCCGAGAGCCGTTATAGTAATACGTTTAAACTCTTCAAGTGTATTCCTATAATTGACTGAGGAGCCCGGAAAAATAATTAATGCACCGCATCTGTAGCCATCTCTCTCCTACATTTATGCGCTACACTCGTTGCTCCAGATCGTACCACATTTCGCAGGAAAATGGACGCATAAGCCGGTACCTACCTAGGCTTTAAGACAAGCTGAAGCGTATTTCCCGAGGAGCGCCTTTCTGTTTCCACAGAAGTCGTTAAGATAAAATGACGTAAGTTAACAATCGCAAATTCCAAAACATTAGCTGGGACGACCTCTATTATTTAGCAGCCAAAACAAATAAGCACTACTTGCGCACAATATGATACAAAAGACTTTTCAACTACAGAACAAAATTTTGTTTAACAGTATGGTACATCTTCGTTACTTTTAGTAGGGTTTTCAATAATATAAAGAATTCGAAAGGTCTCTGAAATTAATTTTGAGTATACAAACCGAATATTTCTGAACGGCTACGAAAAGTATCAATAAAATTGTAAAAGTACAGTAAATTGATAGGTACCTTGTTCAAAACTTAACCTAAAAAGAACAAATATTAAAAAAAAAATTGTTTATGTTAAATTAACTTAACTTTAACTAACTGAAGCAACTTACTGAGCTAGGACTTGTCGTACAGTGTAGCAAAATTTGACTAGCTAGTTGCTGAGCAGGATATGATTGGTTGTCCGAAAGTGCCACTGGTTCGAGACGGTCGAAACGAGAGCAGCTACATGTGTTGGTGTAAATCTCTATACCACATAATTCTTGATTTTTTTATTTCCATGGTCAGCGGAGATACTGTTAGGTCTTTGGAGGATACCGGGTGGCAGCTTTAATACCAGTTGGTTACCCTTGCGGTGCGAAAGGTACCAACATGTAGCAGTGTGCCAGGATACCTCTGATGTCAGCGGGTCAATCAGGCCAAGAAGGACAACTAAAAACAACTGGTCCCGTACCATTAACTCCCCGTAATGGAATTTATGCGGGTAAGTCACATTAATATTCAGCACAGTAGGGGCGCTACGGCAAAACTGATTAGGTTAATGACTGCAGAAGAGAAATAGAATCTTATATTTACAGGAATAGGGATAGGGGGCTAGGTGAGGCCAACTACGATCTAGTAGTCGGCAAGGAGGTGAAGGAGCGGTCTAGGACCTAAGTTATGGTGTCTTACAGGGGAATGATGAAATAAAGAGGTAGTCGGAACGGCAAGCACAAATGTCTCGAACTATGAGAAGACTTGACCTGTCAGGGTGGCTAGAGTGTGTAGTGTCCCATGGTGAAACGGCACTTCTCCGATTTGCATAAGGAATCCAGGCGAATCTTTAATCGAGCTGCCAGAAATGGGAAATAGACTTTTATGTACATTTTTTGAGCAGACAAAAGTAACTTTAAAATAGAGTTGAGATTTAGTAAGAGAGCTAGCTGGCAGAAAAACTGCGTGGAGTTACGCTCCGTATCGGATTCTGCCAGAATAATAAAGATTTTAGTATCTAAACAAGTCATACGATAGGAGCGTTAAAAACGTCTGTTGAGACATAGACTGCATCTAGAGAGAGAGCAATAATTACATGACCTCCTGGAAGTTTACATTTCCGAAGACGGGCCATCCAAATGCAACTCATGGCAGAAAAGGTACAGAAGAACGGCCAGTTGGCAGAGAGTGTCATAATAGAATGCATGAGTTCGAACTATTTAGGTCGCCAAGGTCAGACAGAATCCTTCGAGAACGGTTTCCAAAGGGCCTAGATATCTTTTTTCCAAGTGTGACAAGGATATACATATACAATGGGATGGGTTTCAGAACAATGGAAAAAGGTCAGAGTGGTCTACATCCCCAAACCGGGAAGGAAAGGCTATACGACTGTGAAATCATTTGGGTTTATTAGCCTTACATCCTTACTTTTGAAAGGCTTAGAAAAGATTATTCACAGATATCTAATGGAAAGGCAATTAAAATATATCTATTCCATGAAAACCAGCACGCATACAGACGTGGAAGGTTAACGGAAACTGCACTTTGGTATAAGGAAGTGGTCCTTGTAGTTCTTTTTGATATTGAAGAAGCCTTACAGGCCAGAGAAAATCCTTTCATGATGATCAGTTGGGTGAGGTCGGCGTTGAAAGAAAGAACCATTAGTATGAACCTAGGGTATCGTTCAGTGAGGGCCGGAGTGATGAGAGGATATCCGCAAAGCAGCTGCTTGTCAACCTCTCTATGTGACTTATAATGAACGGTCTGCTGGAAGACCTAACAACAGAGGACTTCTGCGCACACGCATGTGCAGATGATGGACTGATACATGTGACTGGTAAGTTTCTAAACACCGATAATTTAAAGATGGTGTGTGGAGAAAGGCTGAGACTATTCTCATTACTGAAAACAATGAAACTTGAACGTTTCAAGACACCCACACTGTAAGAAAGACCACTCGTACCAGGTCAAGAGGTCAAGTACTGGGGGGTCAACTTTTGATAGTATATTAAGCTGGAGGTCGCATGTCAACAAATCTGTGAGTAAGTTAATAGCGACTTTATGGTAACTGCGTCGAGCGGTAAGTAAAAATAGGAGGATGAACCCTCAGATTTTGTATTGGCTCTCCACATTGCTAATAAGGCCAAGAGTTCAGTATGGTTCAGTAGTCTTGTGGTCTAGTGTAAAACGATCTACAATTTCCGCAAGACTGGCAAATGTCAAACGACTAGCCTGTCTAGGAATTACAGAAGCAATGAGGACAACTCCAACGGCCGCACTTGAGGTTATACTAGAACTCCCGGACCTTGATACTTGGATAAAGAGAGAGGTTATGGTTACCATCTCAGAATGCGGGATGCGGCACTTTTAAATAGTCAAGGAGTATGCACTGACCATGCAAAGATTATAGTGGTAGTGTCGAAGGAAATGCCTTTGTCAACTTAAACGTAACTGAAGCAGAAGACCGAGTAAGGTTGGAAAAGGGATACTTTTCCACTATTCCAACAAGAGATAAGTGGGGGAGAAAGAAGTTTCAGCCGGATGCCTTAATATGCTGCATGGATGGCTGTCGAATGGCAGAAAGACGATTTTCTGGAGTAGGAATTTTTATTGAAGGCCGAAGGGTACAAGAAAGCTTTGAACGTTTACCATGTTATTATAAGCAGAAGTTTATGTCATTCTATCAGTGGAAACCAAGGACGAGATTAGGATATCACTAGAGCAAGAAATCTATATCTACTCTAACAGCTAAGCTGCATTAAAAGCAATTTATTCAGCCAGGACAAAATCAGCTGTCGTCCTAAGAATATGGATATGCTTTAGCAGAACCAGTAAGGAAAAGGGAAAATGATGTTGAGGTCGTCTGGGTTCCGAGACATACGGGTTTCCCCAATGAATGAGAAGGCTGATGAACTAGCCAAACCCGGGGATGAGGATATCTGTTTTGGATCGGAATCCCTTCTGGGTATTACAAGGCAGCAGGCCTCAACAGAGACCATTGAGGAAAAGTGGAAAAAGTGTATGGACTGTCAGCAGGCTAAGTACCATATAGCGGGATTTAATTCGAACAAATCGGTCTGGCTAATGGGAAGACACCTAGCATGATAGAAATTGAGGCAGATACAGATATACTAAAAATAAGTAGAACTAATTCGCCGTACACAATGCAATAAGCGATCTATTCTTTAACGATGTGCTTAGAATCGTACTGCAATCGGTGAGTAAAAACGCTAAACTAAGAGTTTGGCATACACGCGGGAAATATTTTCAGTTTTACACTGCCACGTACTCGAATTGTTGTACGATGAGAATCGTAATGTAGGGTACCTGGCATGTGTAATCTGCAGGTAGGTAATTCAGAAAGAAGCCTCAAGAAGTGCTGATCCTAGGTTCGGCAGCGAAGCTGCCTCGCAAGAACTGCAGAATTGGAGTTGCAGGTATTTCCCTAGTATGAGGGGTTGAGATCGCAGAAGAGAAAGGCTTTTGGAGGAGGCATTCTTGCCAAGTTAGCTGGAAGGCACACCCAAACTACGCTTTAGAGCCCCAAGACAGAAAGCGGGATGATAAAAAGGCTTAAAACACTTAAACATCGTAAAGCAATTAGTTAAAGCGAACGTTTTGAACGAAAAACCTACCACGAGGGCGGTTAGAGGTGAGTCTGCTTCTGAAATATTGTTTGAAGACATTACTAGATAAGTTTCAGTGGTTGCATGTACAACATGTCAATGCTGCTCCAAAAATTGCAAGATCACATCCACACCATCGTTCTTTCTTATATAGACAAGCTTTCCCATAAATTTATCAAATCTTCTTTACTTTTGAAATTTGCACAAGAATAGACTAAGAGGGCTAGGCAATTAAACGCACACCAGCGTAGAAGTGGCTATATAACCTACACCTTAACAAGTAAAGAATAGTTGAAAATAACTAGCGCGAGACAACTTCTGGGTTAATAATTGAATTTGAGCTTAATGTACACCTAACAGTACTAGTTTTCTTAGGCTGATTTTAATTTTCTACATTTTGAACTGATTATTCTCTATCTAGGCAAATAGATAATATTACGATTTTTGCTTCTACAGAAGAAAAATAGGGAAAATTATTGCAAGGCTCACTAGATTCAGCAGAGAATACAGATTGGAAATAAACAACAAACAGACCCAAATAACGATAGCCGACCGTAAAAACAACAACTTATCAATGATGAGGAGGATAGAAGGGTTTGACGTAGTTTCGTTTATTTTGGATCTTTAATAACTAACTCCGGTGGCTGTGAGGAAAACATACGACAAAGAACAGTAATTGACCGAACTGCGACGGTGAAACTGACGATCTAGAAAGACTTTCAAAATAGACCAAACTTAAGACTGACCCGTTTATTAATTTTTCTAATCGTACAATATGCTTCTGAAACGTGGAATCTAAAAAGCAGAGGGATTCACAGAATAGATGCCCTAGAGATGTGGGTCTACAGAAAAACATATTAAAACATCGTGGATCCAAAATCGTACGCATAAAGCCATATTGGAATAATTTAAGATAATGAAACGGATATCAAATAAAGTGAAGGAAAACTATATGATATATTTCGGACACATAGCCAGAAAATCGTGTACAATATAGAAACTTATCATCTAAGGAATAGTGAATGGTAAAATACTACAAAGAAAATTACCCACAAGATAGATTGACCAAATTCGATGTGCTTTAGGAATGAGCGTAATTGAAGCAACAGATCACACCCAAGAGAGGGAGCAATGTAGATCAACTGGCAAACAGAAAACATCGTGACGTAACTACACACTAATACAGTGAACGACTGAAGAGAGACATTTTGTATCTTGCGTAATCATTACATAGGACGATATTACATTTTTTTAACTTTATTCTATAAATATTGCAGTGAATTTTATTATTACTTGTGTTTATATTTGATATTGATATTATTTTATTTAAATAAATGACTCTATAATCTAAAAGAGTTGGGCTTCCACATCCTAGCAAATATGATTAAATGTAGAATTATAGGGAATATTTTTGCTATTAAGATAATTATTGTGGTTTTTATGATTTTTAAATTAATCGCTTTAGCCACCGCTTGTTTATCCAATGGGACCGCTACAAAATTAGATATTTCAACTGATGGGAACAAATTTACAAACATGGCGCTTCAACTTCACAATTTTCAAAACAATTTGACCTCCTATTAAAAATTACATCAATAATTACGTAAGAGTGCGTTCTCTAGGTGATTTAACAAACGTAAGTAAATAGAGGGCACAAAAAAGCACTCACGAAGGGCTACTTCCGGAAATGTGCAAAAACTGACGCCACTTTAAAAATTTCACCAAACTTTCCAACCTTATTTGGCTTCTCTGATGCAAAATAGGACACTAGACGTCTCCACATCAGGTCCAACGACGGACAGGGGCTCCTCTTTCTCTCGGTTGACCTGCTGTAACAAGCCATATATCTCTTCGGACGCCGCCTACAGCTTGCACAGTTCCAAAACTGCTTACAACTCCGTCTTTGCCCCAGTTCTAGGGCTCCACACCGTTCAGCATGAATGTTGCTGTCTCCTTCCCTCTTCCAGGGCTATGCTAACACACAGTAGCTTCAAAAACTGCCACAGGATCGCCAGGGACTAATCGACGTACCATTGAACACTTTTGAAAACTCCTATAGGAGTGCAACGAATCAAAGCAACTCTTCTACGGCCTACCCAAAAGACGCTGTACTAATTATAAAACACTGAATTGAAAAAAATGGTATTTATTGCCTCTTAAATGAATTATTTGTGGGAAAGACAAAAGAACACACCTCGCAGCTTGGCTTAGCTCCCCTCTTACTTTTTGTTGTTGTTATTTTCAGTATTTCTAAGCCTGCTCTGATTACGTTTTATGTTTCAATCAAGGCTAATACTATTTTTAATACAGTTTTTACAAATTATTAACTGAAAGTCAGTGCTATTCATACAATTTGTAAAAATTAAACTGCACATTTGTAGAATATTTTGTAAAATAATATTTGAAATGTCTGAAATTTTATTAATTGCCATCATAATTTTAGAGGCTTTCAAAGTGTTCATTGCAATATCTACATCGCAGATAATTTGATAGAGTATCTAAGTATTTTCTAGCTGGGTAGTGGATTCTGCTATTATTATAGTATTTAATTCAAAATTTATTCTTAAAAGTGCAAAATGCAACTGAAATTGTTCTTAGTATTATACAACCAGCAACTAATTAAATCAGTGAACTTTCTCCAAATAATACTAATTTCATACTTTTTAATAATTAGGACAGTATTATACATCATATTTTTCTTTTAGTATTGGACCCACAATTGATTAAAGTAAATTTGCTGCAATAAATATAGTTTCCATTGTTACATAACGTATTTTATTTTAGGTAAGGGTTAATTTCAGTTAATATAAAATCAGTTTTGTGGTTACACTGACGGGAAGATGGCAGGTATAAATTAATGGTTAATTGAAAACCAACAAAACAAATCCTTTCTGATTAAAGCTTCGCCTGAGCAGCTTAATTTGCATGGTTGACGCTATATTTATAAATTGAACATGTAACATCACACATTTTACATTGAAAGTAGGTGAAGGGAATTTATACAAAAACTCATTTAGTAGAATGACTGATAGCTTCGGTTGGAAGGTTGCCGTGTTAACTAAAAACGGTGTGGTTTTTCTGCGAGATGCCTATACTTTGAGCAATATTTTTTTACGATTCAGCTATACGGCATTGATATATGGGACCTTTAATAATTTTCTTGTTCTTCTTTGATGACAGCTTCGGTGAAGTTTATTGGAACGGCTAACCGATCGTGTGGAGGTTTTACGTACAAAAACCACCACAATTGGATCTGTCCTTAAAACCAATTAATGTTAATGCGAAAGCCAAGTATAGCTTTATGAAAGAAATTAAGTAGTATGAAGTACGACCGTCTAAAATATAATATTCAAATTTGTTTTCAGATAGTTTCTTCGGAGTAATTGAATTGTTCGGTGATAATTAAATTTTTTCTAGAAATACGGGCTAATGAAAACCGTCTTACACTAACTATTTTAATCTTTTAGGTTAAGTGCAGAATCAACAACATTTTCTTTGAAGCGCAATTTGATTAAAACGTAATCTGGCTGTTAGAGCATTAGGTGTTACTTCAATTTATCATAGTTTATCATAGCTTAAAGTATACCACTGTTTATTTATTTGAAATAACTCCAATTACATCATGATAATTTTTAGCTATGTATTGCTGTTACCATTATTACAGAATTAAGAATCATTCTTAATTATGGTTTCATTTAGTTAGTATTATTTTTAGAAAAACCAAGTGAATTTGTTACTCAAGGAATAACCTGGAGGTAAAAGAAGCTGATTATATTTTGTTACGTTGCGAAAATTCGTTGCTTAGTGATAAAAAGTGATAGTTTTGGCAGTTTAACTAGTGCGCCCAATGTATGCGCATCAGTTTCCTGCCTTCTTGTTCTAGCGTTGGTGCTGGTGGCATTAATTGTGACTGGCCTATTTTCATTTGGATATCGCAGCTTGTTTGACTGCATCACTAACATTAACATATAAATTGGTCTTTCCATCGCTCTGTAGGTTTGATTATTGTGTCTAAGTTGGCTGTAGTAAGGTGTTGCAGGCTAAAACCCGTTTATGATCTGCAACAAGCTTACAAGATTTCCATGACTAGCTAGTGGGATGGGATGGGTCTTAAACTGAAGAAATAGGTGCTCGCTGGTGAAAGTCAGAACGGTGGATACGGAGAAAAAATGTTTTTTGATACAACCCTGATGAGTCATTAGCCGATGATGTAACGAGAAGGTTCTACCATAAAAAGGCCCTTGCTTCAGCAAATCGAGGTACTGAACGTTTGGAGTCGAACTTACCTGTCTCTCCTGTTTCCAAAAAGAACGTGTACTGCATTTGGCTTTGTAAGAAATCAAATAGGATGCCATCTAATACTGCTATATTTAACACACAAGATAATTACAATGCTGGTTGGGCCAGCTGCGGAGGTCAGAATCCTCAATCCATATCAATCTACATAAAGACATGACGTTACGTCAAGCTATAGACTAAAGATCGCAGTATCGCTGGCCTGACGGTAAGTTAGCTACTGGTTCAGAAATACCGATTTCCATACTTCACACATGGATGCGCTGTTAAGGTTCGTTAAGCGGTCGGTTATTAAAATAGTTTAAACAGAAGCATAAAACAATACGTTAGATTGACTTAGCTGTATGCAGTACATCCAAAATTGACAGTATGGGACGAGAAGGGAGCAGCCAGGTGATTCTAGACTTAAGTGAAATGTTTAGTGACAAGCAACGGGACGATGGTCGCAATCCTAATCGGTTGTTGGCGTCGCCTAGAAGACGGATTTACGATAATGCGTAGAAGTAGGGGTTGCTGCAAACAGGAAGGAGATGACGTCGGTACGAGAATAGAATGGAAATGATGCGTTACTTGGAATATCCGATACAAATCAAAAATTAAGTTCTTAGATACACCAACGGAACGTGAACAGAATTTAAAATTAAGTTGAGCTTGCGAAGCTAATTTATATCTGGAAAATAATGCGAGGTGTCATAAATGGCTGTTTAACGAGTCGACATAGCAAACTACATTGCACTCAAAAACGACAAAACTTCGACCTGCTTTCTGTCTCCTGCTGGTCTTGCTGCTTTAAAGCTTGAAGATATGCACATCTCTTGGTTTAAAACCAATGGCGACTGCAATCTATTTTAACCTCACCTATTAAAGTGTTCATATTTAAGCTCTAAATGTGATTATTGGTATGATGCAGGAGTTTAATACGTTTGACCTTAGGTATAGTAGAATTTTTGGATTTTTCATAATGTAGGAAAGTTCAAATGCTTCTAATCGTATGCGAATTCCTCTTCTAACTTTAAACGTTTGATTTTCTTTGTTTGTTCTAATAGATTGTCCTATGTAGACATCTTCCGCTATTTGTTCTATTCTGGCCCATTCACTAATATTTTTCGTTACTCGTTGGTGTTACTCATTGGTTTTGTATTGGATACATTTATTTTAAAACCTCGTTGTAGCGAAGCTTCAGGTAGATCGTCTATTATACTTTGGAGTTCGTGTCGATTAAAGAGTTCTATCATTATTTTTCCCATTCAGTTATTTGAATATGTCTTCTAAGGCTAAGGTAAATAGTTTACAGAAAATTGTATCCACTTGCCTCACACCACTGCTGATGCGAATGGAGTTAGTTTTAAGATTTAATATCACTCTGCGTCTGGTTAACATCTGTTATTATTTTAATTAATAATATTTTACAATGCCACAAAGGTTTTCAGCGAGCTCTGGAGAGATTAAATTGAGCCAATTGCTTAAATAACGTTTATTATTGTATCTAGTGTACAAAGCAATTACATATACATATAACAAAGCAAAATGTTCTTCTAGACCCTGTTTCTGGAGTTCTCAACCCCTAATGACACAGAGGCTCAACATGCGTCTAGAAGAAGTTCCTGCAGTGACTGCAATAGAAGCTCTGTTTCCACTCTTTGACTGGGTAAAATAATATGTTTAATGGCGGCTGTATTTTATCTAAGAGTGTTTAATTTCGGATTTTTGAAGGATGTAGGAATAGGGAGGATGGAGTGAACGTCTTCATCCTAACACGTGCTGCAAGGTGGGCGTTCTTTTAGTGCCATTTTTTGCAGGCGAAGCGGCCTCGTGACTTGATGGAGCTAGCGGAAGGCTACAAAATCTAGAGACGTTGGATGCCTGCCTGCACGGGCCTGGTGGCTCTCGCAGTAAGCCGGGGGTTTGCTACGATATAAGTGGGATACGGCTTCCTTATCGCTTTTTCGGGCTGCATTTTCGATCCGCCACAGGTCCTAACAGCCACCAAATTTAACTTTTGTGGCAGGATTTTCTGGGTTAATATCAACACTTTGAGCGTAGTTTTCTAGGTAGCAAGACTTTCGTCAAAATCCGGGATGGTTCTGATTGGCAAAGTTTTAGGAAGGATCTTGGTTCTAGGATAACAATCAAAAAGGCAGTTTGACTGACCCAATTCTGGATAACGTCTAAGTGAGCCACTTGCTTACTCGCCCTTCCAGGGCGCAAGGCTGCTCCCGGCTGGAGCACGATGCAAGTCTGAAAAAGAAGAGAAAAGAGAATGAAGCTGCGCAGGCATCGCTCTTTTATGCTCTTTAGCGGCCTGCCTTCACTTCCTTCATCTGGTGAAGCCGTTGCTAGCCTCCACCTATATTACGTGATATTATTAGCTTGTGTAACCCCTTGTGCAGCCCATATGTCTTAGTGTCAAGTCATGCTGTAACCAGGTGGTTTTTGATTTAGAAGACAGCGCCGTACAAACTGTAACATTTCAAGTCCATTTTCAGAAAAACAGTCAGTATTTGCCACTGAACGTTATTAACTGAAAATTATTTGCATATTAGGGGATATATACGTCAGTGTGCTGCCTGGGATCGCTTGCTTGACAGGTAGATATCGATCAAATTTATTTGTTAGTTTGTTAGTGATAACTACAGTGGTGTTATAGCTGCTAGAGTAGAGCTATAGGTCGATAGTTGTCAAGATGGGTCTCTTCTTGTGCACAAATGTGGTATTTGCACTTTTCTATTGCCTTGGTACATACCCCACTAGTAGGTATTTGTTATAATAATAAACTTTTTATTTATTGATAATAATTTTCCACTTTTCTTAAGTAGTCTTGTCAAGATTTTGTCTTCACCAGTAACTTCATTTCTTTTTGCTTTTAAGATGACGTTCTCTATCCCTGCATCCGTTATTTCTGGTAATTCTTCTTAATTTACATTAATTATTTTTTTCATGACGAATTTTCTTTAGGGTTTTGTGGTGGAGCTCTATTGGAACTTTTATAATTTTTTTCTGCATCTTTTGTTACATTACTCCTATTCTTTCTTTTTTTTCTTGATAATTTTTAATCGTTATTGTTTTCTTATTATCCGTTACTAGTTTGATAGATTTGATTTTTTTTCTATTATTCGATTATGTTTATAGAGATTGTTGACTAATTTTGCTATCTATTCATTACGTTCTCCGAGTTCATTTCTAGTATGTGGTAGTGTTAATGGTTGCGTTGTCCGCCATTGTTGCGTTTTGTTATGGTGCCAGTAACATTGTAACGATTGAGAGTACAATACACGGGTAGGTAAAAACTTTCTGGCCAAATATATAGGGAAGACATACTGTGAGTTTAAAGTCCACGGTCAATGCAATTTTTGATTCCAACTTAGAACGAACTGTTTCTCATGAATTGTAAACAACATATTGAAGTGACATTTAAGTAAAAGTTAGGGCGTTATCAATGCGCGATTCAGAGTTCTGTATAGAATGAAGTTGGTAACTGTTGGAAGTCGCACCATGTATATTGTAGTGACAACAATGCACCACATTAAACAGCTAATATTTATATAATAGCTTCTTTTATTGTTAGCCCTTATTTAATTTTCAAAATTATTTTAACTGAGTACTCTTTTCAGGGTGGTTCGCCAATTGTATTTTTAAAAGCTTTGACTACTAAATGACATTTAATGAACTTGACTTCTACACCTTTTCAAACCAGGTATTGACAATTATACTTTACATTGACACACATATCAATCAATTCATCTACGTAAGTACTGTATTAAGTTTATTTTTACACTTTCTTTTACTGATTGTTATTCAAAAAGCTTTTATAAATTCTTTACACAAACCTTAAAACTTCTCTAGCTTTCACTGTAAAGATCCAACCAAACAGTAAAAACTTTGATGGTCCGTCAACCCTCGAACTGCATCTATCCTGTCAATAACTCCTGTCCTGCTCCCTTTTAAACGTCACCATCACACCAATCGACTCCAGGTAAGTTTCAGTATTATGATGATCCAAATCTAACCTTGTTTATTCTGCAGATAGTCCGATGTCAGCAATACCCACAAAATTATCCAAATCAATCAGCTAATTATGGCAACCTCCTTTCAAATGCTTGACTTGTCTTCCATGCAACCACCAATGTCACCAATGAATCCTTATTATGTCCTGTATGTATCAATACATCCAAATCCCATTCAAATAATATAATTTTCTATGTTATTTATTTCCGATTCACTATATGGTATAATCTCTTCACCGATTGTATATCTTTAATAAATCCAAGATATATTCTCACCTATTACACCACGTAGATTTGTTTATAGCCCCTTTTAATTTGCATTTACCAGACAATGATACAAATTAAGGCATTAATTTCCCATTTTTATATTTACCAAAATTCGTTATTTTAAAAATACATGTACATTTTTCATGAGTTGTTTCAGTAACTAATTAAACAAAATTTTCATTCCTGTTAGATACAATTCTTATTGAACACTTATTTATTTTAACTATCCTATTATTACATGCTATTAATTCTTATCATTCTAACAAATACATTTGTCAATTGTAACCTTGGCTTGAACTTTATTATAATTAAACTCAACCATCAAATTTGTATACTCAAATGTTATTTCATTATCAAATTACCTAACTCATTGTCTGAATTAAATTTTATTATTCATTTTAAAATTAACACCCAATTCTATCAAAACACTCCAAGATTTGATTGTAGTAATCTTCCAAATATATTAGATTTATATGTTTATCTTTCAACCACCTTTAGTGTATCACAACAATATGTAGCAAAATACTTTAAGATCTAAGAGTGAACGCGTCCTGACATTTTGAATGGCTATCAAAACGAACGGATAGAAGATGATAGATAAACACAGAGAGCCGACGGTTGTAAATCAAATCGGAATGAGATGACCCAATAGATCCTGGCGCTCCCGTGTCCATCTTTATGAAGCTTTCCCAGTTGCGTAAGTGGAAAGTTGTTAGTGCTTATTATTGTCTCTTCTAGAAAGTGCAATTTAGCCGCTGTGCCCCGTTTCTAACACGGAGCATCGAAATTGCTTTAATATTTTTCAGCCGCAACAGGGTATTTCCTCGGCGAATAGTTATGTCACTCTTGTTAGGAAGGCTTGGGCCATCCGAAGGCTTTCTTATCCGACTCAGCGTTTGCGGACGCTCAATGATAATACTCTTATTCTTGCGCAGCTGGTTTTTCTTGCTAAAAGGGTTCCCAGGATCTTCTGCAGTTTACAGATGCCGGAAGGTTGCCGATATCTGAGTTTTAAATTTCATACCTTTTACACTAAAGTTACGGATGTAATTTGTCACTCGCGACGATACTTATTCAGTTCTTGACATTAGTTATTATAGCTATGTTTTGCTTCTATTGTATTACATTTCTCCTTCGTTCATATACCTATTCATCTTCTAGTTTCAATATCCATTTCAAATTAAATGACTATCCGTTGAATATAAAAATTTAATAATGGAAGATAAAATTCACGACCTTATTTCATTGCGTACTAATCACATGACCTTATGTTCATTATACAAATGTTTAGTAAGAATGAAAATCAGATGTCATCATTTAATATGAACTTGATCTTGTTAAGAAGAAAATGTCAATAAAGGAATTTCTAATCGCTTGGAAAAGTAGATTGGTTCTAGTGTTAACGTATTCTAATTTCTTATGGATTGAATAAAGTAAGCTCTCTATAGGTAGAGTGTAAACACTATAGAAAGACATGCATCTCTTTCTTCATATACCTGTGTTGGGCATATATTTTGTCGTTATTATAAACACCATTAAATTCAAATGTTAGTTCAAATAACCATCCCATAATATATGGATAGGGTCTCAAAATGACAAAGCAGTTTAAAATAAAATAATAATAAAGCAGATTAATACTAATGTTCATCATAAAAGGATATTGATTGGAATAACTTCGTTTTATTTTTAGAATTTCTATTTCCTACAATGGTATTAGCATTTCATTAATAAATAGTGCATTTGTGGTTGCAAGTGTAATTCACATTAATTGGAGGTTATTCTCTTAGTCAAGCTTTATCTGAAAGTAAATATTATTATAAAGGATAAAACAAAAGTTTAATTCTTACATATTTGGTGTATAAAATGGTTATTATCATCATACAGAGAGAACCTAAAAGGTATGATTAATGAGAAATTCAAGTCATACAGATTAAAAATAGAAATATGTATTATCTATTGGTATAACCAAAGTTTTTGGCGGGTATTTGAAAACTAACAAGAACAAATGGGGTGTAAAATTTATTAATTCGATTGACAGTTCTATTTTAAACTGAATTAAATAGTCAATTTTACATGATGCAATACTGGTATGTACAATTATATAATGTCAGACAAATAAGTAGTGCCATATAGAAGAAATAAGTGTAAAATCGAGAAATCCTATGGTCAAAAAGATTGCTGACGACAACGAGAAGGATAGCTGATGCAGATGCCAATTGGAATGGAATACATTGAAAATAATTAGAGCTCGAGGAAACAAGATATTATTATATAATGAGCCAAGAAAATACAGTAAAATTATGCTGGCTTCCAGGTCACCAAGATATTGAAGGAAACGAAAAGGTGGACATGCTCGCAAAAGAAGCAGCTCGTAATGCAATGACCGGTCCAGAACCTAGTCTAAGCATTCAGAAAAACCAAGCTCGCTCAGCCATTAATGAATGGGTCAATACCGCACACCAACTAAAGTGGAGAAACTACAATCAAGCAACACACTGCAAAATATTGCTGAAAACTCCGAATCCACAAACCACCAAAACCCTCTTGAGACTGAACAGAACTCGAATCAAGCAAGTAGTCAGTCTACTAACAGGACTGGACCATTCAGAGGATTTATGCACAGGATCAATATCTAGAGAGATGAACCTGTTTGCAGACTATGCCAAGAGGAGGATGAAACAGCCTATCATATCCTCTTTGAATGCCCAGCATTAGAACTTAAAAGACACCAACTCGATTGGAGCCTTAATTCTATTGACAACCGCAACCTAGTAGGGGACATTGCAAGTCTAGTAAAAGATACGGATATCGGCCTGCTAACTTGAAAACTCCCGACAGTACAAAAAACCCCAAGGGCTGACGTGCGCATGCCAGCAAAAGGCAGTCGTGGAACATAAATCTAATATAATCTAATCTACCAGTGCATGCTCAAGCTGTGGACAAAAAGGTAAGATTTAGAACCCAAGTTTGATAAAACCCTGAGAATAATAGTAAATTTAAATAAAATAAAATAAAAGCATTAAGACCACAATAATATGTGTTGAACTTTAATAATAGTAATACCATCAACATCTTGTTGTTTACTACAAGAAGAAATAGTTACGGTTAAAACACTACAAAGACACTTTAGAAAATAACTAAAAACACCAATCCATTTTTAAGTGATACAGCGTAGACGTTTCAAAATATATTTTCAAATTCTCTGATATCTTAAGTGATGAGCAGTTTGCTATTCTCGACACGTACGAATGCTTTGCAATTCGGTGGAAATGAGCGTCTCATTAAATTCGTTCGAACTGAGATTAAACAAAAGGAAGGGTTGTTTTAAAAACATTGGATTAGGGTTCTTATTTGTGCCGCGCTCTGGTTCATATTTTAAAACATCTTAATGCGGGAAGCGGGACGAGGGCTGAATCTGTCGAAAATTATTACTCCAGAGAACTGGGACCTGTACATTTCGCTGAGACAAAAGATTATATTACAATTAGCTCGCCAGCATAACTTTATTAAGGTGGGGTGCAGCCTTGCAGAAATTCTCCGTGTCGAGGAATTTAGACCAAATTACTGAATCTTTGGACCTCGTTAAGCACTTTGGCTGGTTTCACGAAGCGAACATAACTTCATTTCGGTCGAGCACAAATCTGATACTGATATACATGCACTGGCTGTCGCAGAAAATAGGTATTTTCTAATAAAATATAGCTATTTTTAACTGATTTACTTGATATGTCTTCGAACAGTACAAGTGTAAAATAGCTATTTATGCAACAAGTGCTAAAAGTTGACGTTTATGCACGAGACATGAAAATTATGAAACGAAGCCGAAGGCTGAGTTTCATATGTCTCGTGCATAAACGATTTTTAGCACGCGTTGCATACAATATTTTATCTACGACCATAATTTTACTGTTATTAATCCATAAATATCGATTTAACAAAGGTTTGCATCTACGACACTTCTAATTTATGTAATAATAAACAGTAGGCCATGCCGCGCGGGCGAATGTTTGCGAATGACAGTAGTCAAGGTCAGTTACGAAATGTAATTATTAATACTCCACATCTGACTGTATTCATTACATAACGCTTTAATTATTTCAAAAACACTTTACCTGTAACGCAAGAAGCAACTAGAATCACTTTACAATTTCACTTCCAGTTCGAAATTGTAGTTTTATAACCTCACTTCACTTTCAGCACATGGTCTAAAAGTAAGTAAACAGCTGATTTCTTTAACTACGGTAAACTATAAAACGTCACTTTTAGTGAAACAAGCTATCGCTAAAAGGCCTACTTTTAGTGGTGGTCGTAGAGAAACCAATTTTTATGATAACAACATATGTAAGCTAAACTAAACATCTACGTGCAGCGGTAACGCCCAGAAGGTCTTTTTTTCTTCTTTAGGTGCTATCCGTTCCGGATGTTTGCGATCAGCATGGAAATCTTGATCTTACTTACTTACAGAAGGCATTGGGTAAAAATACATGACAGTGTTTTCACACATACATGCTCAATGTTTGATCCGCAATTCTTCTCAGTTTTTGCTATCGGTTGCCGCTCTTTCCCAGTCAACGATGTTTAGCTCCAATAGGTCCTGGAAGTGGAAGTCGATGCGACGATACCAGACGTTACCCACACGACTCGGTTTTGGCCTGCAATATTTAGACGTAGTCAAGTGGGTGCGACAAAGCAGAAGAAACTAGAATAACCATGTAACATGAATGGACGACGACGGAGTAACAAGTATTCAACGTTATTTGAAACCCAGGTCAATAAGATAACCGGGAAAACCTCGCAAGTGATGGCACCTCAAGAGAACAATTACTATTATCATTAAATTACCAAATAACAGGTTCTAAAGCTATAACACATACAAGAAGAGGAAGAAGACGCGACTTTATGGTTGCTAAAGTGCTCAGATGTCCGTAAAATTTCATTAATTTCCTGTCTGCTCTTCTCTAACATGTTTCGTTCACTTTTTTCTTCCATAAATCCACTTTTATAACGTCCACATTTCCCCATCATAAATGGCTTAATAACCTATTGCTATATATACTTTTGTTTTTCTTGGTATTTCTTTTGATTTAAGCACTTTTAATGGATGCCCTGCACTTTCACTATCTTTGTCCAGTCTTCATTCTATGTACATACTTTCATTACAGCTGTTAAATAACACTACTCCTAAATAGTTAATTGTTTTACTTTTTCAAATGCAATGCATAGAGAGATAGGCTGGAAGAAGAAGAAAACAAAGAGTTTTGGTATTGTTTCATAGCAAAACCTTAACTGCTTCTATTGACTTTGTCATTACGTCATTACTTGTAGTGTCGCATGAAGCCCGGCATTTGTTCAACTGCTTCGTTGGGCACCAAACTGAAGCGATAATTTTCTACGCGCCGATATTATACTAATTTTAATTACCCCTAACTTGCTAGCTAGCTCAGACGTCAATGCACAACATTCATTTGTTGTCTCTGCCAACGCAGCTGTGTTCTGAGCTTGTCGTGCACGCAACTTTAATTCTGAAAATAAACATTCTAAACAAGCTAGAAATAAAAGCCAAGGCTGGTAACATGAACAGTATATACTTTACATGTTTGTTTTACATACATACAAATAAAAGTAAACAAAATTTCAATACGCAAATAATGTAGGTCATAAATAATATATTTTAATATTTAGTCTGAATGGCTACGGGCTAAAAGCTAAATTCTACTCACATTTACAGTTTGAAGTTGACATATGCCATGAATGAACAAATATCTAAATTCTACGCTTAATTACAGTTTGCACAAGATATAAATGTCAATCGTTGACACTACCACGAAAGTCAGGAAATATATTTTATGCACTCTGCTAATTCTGCATTGTGCATAGCTGCTTGCGAATTTTTGCTGATTCACACTCTTCGAAGCTGGCCCGGCGTACGAATTAAGCGTTAAAGTATATGGAATCATGAACTCAGAATTCGAAGTATGTTGCAGGTTAGTACTTGATTGTGGATTTGGATTGGTCATAAATGAACTAACCTGGTTTCACCTTTGCTGCCAGCTAGACAGTGGATTTAACCTATTAATAGCGTCGCGGCTCATATTTGCAGCTATTACTCTCCGTACTGAAGGCGGT
Organism: Agriotes lineatus; assembly: GCA_940337035.1. NCBI lineage: Eukaryota > Metazoa > Arthropoda > Insecta > Coleoptera > Elateridae > Agriotes > Agriotes lineatus. The sequence continues at coordinate 67,253 of CALNHX010004197.1, read as the reverse complement.
TGATTTTACCTTGAAATCGCTGTTGAAACGTCCCACTCTTAGATATATGAGACTCGGAGATGCCCCCCCATGTGTATGCAGTACTTACTCGGCTCGGATGTCACCCCCAAGAACTAAGTGTTGGCAGAAACCCTCGGCTGGCACCCACTTGCTGCCACAATTCCATCGTTCAATGTCGTCAGCTTTCCACAAAGCATCGCGAAAGGGCTTCCTACCGGTTTATTTTTACCTCCGGCGTTGGTTGACGCTAACCTCGGTAATTTCTATGCGCGCAGTTTCAAATGCAGAAGGCGTCCTTGTTTAAACTTGGTTTAAACACACATAAATTTTAATAACAAAATTTACGAAGCCAGTCAGAAGTTCGAAATGTAATTCTGATTTCATAAACAAACAGTTTTAACCTCCAGTTTTACTTCATAATTTCGCAAGTTTATACGTAATTTATATCTGTTTTAATCTTGAATTAAAACAGGCAAAATTCAGTTCCCATTTACGAAACCTTAAACGAATATTGTTTCGCCAACATTAAGTGAAAATGCAACTCGGCGACCTAGAAAGCCAAGTTCAACGCTCAGCCCGCAAACCGATGCGGAAATATAAAAGCTTATCATGCTGAGTTGCGGTCTTTGCGGACCTTTAAACGCGTTCTATTACACTATTATGAACTTTGATATTGTTACTGCGTTAAGCATTTTTAGTTTTATATAAATACTAGTCTATTTTCATAATAAAAATCAATCTGCATTTAATGTTTGATTCATTCACTACCCTTTCTAAGCCATAATATTCACGGGGCATGAGGCTGTGCTCCGGGGGTTAGTGTCTCTACTGCCGTCCGTTTCAAGTACCATTGACTACATTGGTTTAAAACGTAAACACAGTCTTGTTTACGTGCTTGACGGATAGAATCAGCGCAAAGTAACGGAGTCCTGATACAGCCTCTCAGGCATCTCTGTTCATGGTCCTTCGAGCCGGATCTGTCTCCAACTAACGAAAAAACACATCCCGAGAAGAAGACAACATCTGCCAACCACCCAGTTCCCAGAAAAATGGCCAACAACATGGAGGAATTCAACAACTTAGCTATCGCCCAAGAAGAGCTCGCGCAGAAGATAAAGCAAATATTATCCAACAGCAAAAAGGACCCTGCCAGCCGAAAAAATGAAGCCTACATCGCCAGTCGCAACAAGACGCTGGACGAACTTTGGAACACTGCAACTGAGAATCATGCAAAATTGGGGCAGCTAAGTATTCCAACTCATAATTATTTTAAAACAGGGTATTACGACCAAATTAAAGCCATATACGGCGAAGCAAAAAGTTACTTGCAGAGCTGTTCAAAAGCAACGGAAAATTCCAACCCCTCCGCAAGCAGAACACAAGAGGAAATGGTGGCTAACCCCGAGCAAAAGGTTCGTATCCGAAAACTGCAGATTCGGATCCAGAATTTTAAGCAAGCGATGGACGACGCCGAGCTAACACAAGAATTAGGGAGGCCCGCCATCACGACAAGGGAATTAAGAGAAAAATGGGATCGTGTGGTCGAGATGGACGAAGAAGTTATGTCAAACGACATGGCTTCAGAACAAATGCACTTCAGTCCTGAATATACTACGTTGGAAGACAGGTACAGAAATTTAATTATCTTATTGCAAGCGCCAACAAGGAACGAGCAAGCAGCAGCCATCTCGCTTCCTCAAGTCAAAATCCCCATATACGAGGGAAATTATGAGGAATGGGCCACTTTCAAGGACCTGTTCACCAAATTAGTAGATGACAACCAGAATATGGACGATGTCATCAAGATGCAATATTTAAAGACGCATCTTAAGGGAGAGCCAAGCCGACTGATCCAGCATCTAGCTGTTACCCAAGCAAACTACAACACCGCCTGGAATCTGCTGCAACAAAGGTATCAAAATAATCGCCTTATTTTAACTAAATTGCTAGATACCATATTCGATCTGCCGGTCCTCTCCAAAGAGTCAGCCCAAGGGTTAAAACGATTGCACGACTCCATCAAGGAATGTGTGGAGGCAATCAAAAATTTAGGCATCTCCACGGACAGTTGGGGTCCGTGGATTAACAGAGCTATCGCTCGAAAATGGGATCCTGAAACCAACAAATTATATGAACAGTCGCTTCAATGTCCAAATGAAGTCCAGGATCACCAAAATTTAATGGCTTTCCTGCAAGTGCGGTTCCAATCTCTAGAATCCATAGATGGAGCTCGAAAGCCCACGCAGGAAGGACCACAGAAGAATTACGCTTCCGCATCCCTAAATTGCAAGCTGTGCCATGGAAATCATTCCATCGACAACTGTAGTCAATTCCAGAGGCTACCTACCCATGAAAAACTAGAAGCAGTAAAAACCAATCGATTGTGCTATCGATGCTTGCGGCACGATTCAAATATTCCATGTCGTGCCTATTTTAATTGTAGGATCTGTCGCTTCCCGCATCATACTCTGCTTCATAAGGCGCAGCCACCATCAAAGCCGCTCCCTGCCCAAAGGATGAGAACGTCAGCTCATGCAGCAGCTATGAAGACTTCCAACGCTCCAGAAAAGAAGCCGAAGTCGGACATCATCACCGCCAATGTAGGCGCACAGGAGAGCCAAGTTCTACTTGCCACAGCAATGGTTCAAGTAAAGGCAGCATCCGGGATGACTCATCTACTACGAGTATTAATAGATCCCGGGTCTCAGGGGTCGTTTATCACGGAAGCATCAGCCGAATTATTGGGGTTACCCAGGACCAAAGTTCGAGCTGAAATCACAGGAATTGGGAACAGCGAGCCAAAAATTGCCAAATGGAAAATCCCAGGTTTGATCACACCTAGATTTTCAAGTAACTTTTCCCTACCTGTAAATTTACTAATACTTCCCAAACTTACCAAAGCCATGCCTTCATCCCCTATCCCAAACATAAATATCAATTCCTGGAGCAATATTTTTATCGCCGATCCAACCTTCAACCAACCTGGCCCCATAGACATAATTCTAGGAGCCGAAGAATATTCAAAAATAATTCTAGAAGGAATCACTAAAACCAAGGATGGCATCTTAGGACAAAATACCGAGCTGGGCTGGATCTTATCTGGAACCATTGGAAGACAACATAACGAAATCATTAAAGTCAACACCATGGTTGCCAAAATCGAAGAAGATGAGCAGTTACAAAAATTCTGGAACATAGAAGAAGTTTCCACTAAACGAAAAATTTCCCCAGACGACCAGGTATGTGAGAATAAATTCACAGACACAGTGCAACGAGACCAGGATGGCAGATACATAGTCAAGATTCCATTTAAGCAAACTCCAGAGAGCATGGGAAAATCCAAACCTTCGGCATTGGCAAGATTACTACATCTGGAAAAGAAGCTGAGACAAGACCAAGATCTAGAAATCCAATACAAGAAATTCATGCAAAAATATCTAGATCTAGGACATATGGAAAGAGTAGAAAAGAAGCAAGAAAACAATGGCAAGTATTACATCCCACACCACGGCGTAATTCGAGAAGCAAGTTCATCAACGAAGCTCCGTGTCGTCTTCGACGCTTCGAACAAGGCATCTTATGGAAAGTCCTTAAACGAAGTCATGTATGCTGGACCGAAACTTCAGCAAGAACTGGTCGACATTCTACTCCGATGGAGAACTCACAAGGTCGTCTTCTCTGCGGACATTGAGAAAATGTACCGACAAATCAAGATGGACAGCCAAGACCAGGAGTATCAACGAATCTTATGGAGATTCGATCAATCACAGCCAATCAGGGAATACAGGTTATGCACCGTCACGTATGGAACCGCATCAGCTCCCTATCTGGCCATCCGAACCTTGCACCAATTAGCAGAGGACGAAAAATCTTCTTTTCCATTAGCAGCGGAAGTTGTGAAGAGAGATTTCTATGTGGACGATGTACTCTCCGGAGCCGACACTTTAGAAGAAGCAATCAAGCAGCAAGGTCAGTTAATTTCCTTATTAAAACGTGGAGGCTTTACCCTACATAAATGGTGCAGTAATGAATTAGCCATCATACAAGAACTACCCGAAGAATTGAAGGAGCAAACCTACCTCGAAATAAGTGAGGACGGCTTAAAGAAGTCATTGGGCGTTCACTGGTCTCCATATGAAGACGTGTTTTGCTTCAAGGTGGATGTGAAGCAAAAGGGATCCACAAAACGCAGCATATTATCCAAAGTCGCTAAAATTTTCGACCCCTTGGGTTGGTTAGCACCCATCATCATCACTGCTAAACTACTCATCCAAGAGCTATGGCTCGAAAATGTCAAATGGGACGACCCAGTCTCAGAATGTATCCAAGGCAAATGGGAAACATTTAAATCTCAACTCAAATCAGTAGAAGAAATTACTTTACCAAGGTGGCTTTTTACCAAAAGGGAAGCCCAAATGGAACTACATGGATTCTGTGACGCTTCCGAAAGAGCTATTGGAGCCGTGGTCTACTCCAGAGTCATCACGTCATCAGGCCAATCCAAAGTATCATTATTAATAGCCAAATCCAAGGTGGCACCAGCTCGAGCAAAGGCAACCCTACCCAGACTAGAACTCTGCGCAGCAGTACTACTTTCTAATCTATTACAACGGGTAATTACAGCACTGGACATTCCTAAGGTATCTATCTTCGCCTGGACCGATTCCATGGTCACACTAGGTTGGATTAAGGGAGATCCAGTAAGATGGAAGACATTCGTCGCCAACCGCGTAGCCGAAATCAACCACCTGATTCCGGCCCAACATTGGAACCACGTCAAGTCAGAAGAAAATCCTGCAGACGTCATCTCCAGAGGTACTAGTCCAGGGAAATTAAAGGAACATAAACTATGGTGGGATGGTCCAAGTTGGTTAATTAACAAAGAGTTATGGCCGTGCCAACCAGACACCGCCACAACCAATGAAGAAGCAAAAGGTTACACTGTGCATCAAGCCACAGTTCATCAAGACGAGAACGAGATTATTCATCGCTTCTCGTCTCTGACAAGAATGGTACGAGTTGTGTCCTATTGCCGAAGATTCATCAACAAGTGTAGGCGTCTTCCCATTCAACCAGGATGTCTATCAGTTAAAGAAATGGAAGACACCATCCTCACACTCATCAAGGTCGTCCAAGGAAGTGATCCTATTTTGAAGGCAACAGGATCTCAACTCCAAAAGAGAAAATGTGTGGACTCCAACAACAAACTCGCAAATCTCAATCCATTCATCGATCAACATGGAATCGTACGTGTTGGAGGAAGACTAGAAAATTCGAACCTATCCTACCACGAAAAACACCCAATTATCCTTCCTTATTCCGATCATATTTCCAAATTAATAATCCATGAGGCACATTTACGCACCTTATACGGTGGCACTCAGCTCACACTGTCCTATGCCCGAAGAAAATATTGGATCATCAACGCAAAGAAAGCCGTCAGTTCCAGCATCAAGAAATGCTTTCGATGCATCCGATTCAAGGCAGAGGCAGCCCAGCAATTAATGGGGAATCTTCCACCATCAAGAGTTAATTCAACCCCGCCATTCTTCCATTCAGGAGTGGACTATGCCGGTCCAATACAAATCCGAACATCTAAAGGAAGAGGGCATTCTTCATCCAAGGGATACATTGCTGTTTTTGTCTGTCTATCAACCAAGGCAATACACTTAGAAGCTGTCAGCGACATGACAACTAACAGCTTCCTAGCAGTCTTCAGGAGGTTCATCGCCCGAAGAGGACGCTGTGCACATCTTTATAGCGACAACGGAACGAATTTCGTTGGAGCAAGGAAGGTCTTGGACAAGGAAATCCGTCAAGCAGTGGAAGGCCCAGTTATCCAAGAAAATTTATCCACCATTGGTACTCAATGGCACTTCATCCCCCCAGTAGCCCCACACTTCGGAGGAATATGGGAAGCAGGAGTAAAATCAATGAAGCATCATCTGAAGAGAACCATTGGCAACGCTACTCTAACATTCGAAAAATTAACAACTTTGCTTTGCCAAATAGAAGCCTGCTTAAACTCACGTCCTCTGTGCCCACAAGGCAACAATATTGAAGACACCAGTGCATTGACACCAGGCCATTTCCTGATAGGAAGAGAGATAATCTCACCACCGGACCCAATCAGCACACCAATATCTACAAATCTGTCAAATCGCTGGAGATTGATCCAAAAAATCAAGCAAGATTTTTGGAAATCATGGAGCTCAGACTACCTTCATGGATTGCAGCAAAGAAACAAATGGAAAAAACCGGTGGAGAATATAAAAGTTGGTGACCTGGTGCTAATCAAAGAAGAAAACATTAATCCTAGTAAATGGCCCTTAGCGAGAGTTGCCGACATTCATCCTGCAACCGATGGATCAGTACGAGTAATAACCATCCAGAAATCAGGAGGACATCAATTAAAACGTTCCATAGGCAGTATCATTCCATTACCAAATAACGAAGAATCGCAGGAACCAGAGCCTGAAGAAAAAATTTCGGCCAACAGCACCCACACACAATCATTCCCAGCACCAAAGAAAACTGTCACGTCCAAATGGAAAATGTTTCTACTAATATTTACTCTCCTTACTACAAATACATCGAGTAAGGCAGAATTCAACATACAAAAACCAGACAGCGGGTACTATGTAGAGCATATTGGACACGGGAAGATTGAACTAGGAACATTCAGGATCGAAATCCAGTTCGAGAGGGGGAAGATCGAAGAAGACTTCGAAACAGTTACCGACATGGTGGACAAATTCGACGACCTCTGCAACTCTGCGAAAGAACTGTCCGAAGATACGTTATGCAAGACATTGGTGCATCATCTTCTGGAACAAAAAAGGCATATGGAATGGATTAAAACTAGCATGGAAGATATCATAGCAAGACGAGAGAAACGAGGAGTGCTTGGGACTGTACTAACGTCAATTTTCGGAGTAAATGACGAGGTCTATCAAGATATTGACAGACTCGACAAAAATCAACAGGAATTAATAAAAATGGACAGTCAACAATCCAAATTCTTGCTGTCAGCACTTTCAAGATTTAATGAGACCGAAGAACGAATCGATCAGAAACTGGAACATTTCCAAGAGAAGCTGAACCAAGGAATCAGGGCGATCAACAACATGGACAAGTGGTATAAGGCAACCGACTCCAACCGATTAAATATCCACATCATCAGTGTCTATCAAGTCGCCACAAATGTTATTAGTGAACTGTGCAATTACCACACAAACATTTTGAACGTTCATTTCCAACAAGGTAATTTTTACGAGTTAATAACACCTGCCCAAATCAAGCAAATCCTCGCAAATGCAACCAGTAAACTCTCGCCAAATTTAGAAATTTTACCGACCCCAATCCTAAAGGTCGACATCGGACATGATGACATCTACATCAACGTCCAAGGATACTTCATCATAGTAGAAAAAACCGAATATACCTTAATCAAGGTGACACCAATTCCTCTCCAAATTAACAATGGGTCCTACTGGGTGATCGACGTACCAAAAGGGATCTTCGCTGTGGATTACAACTTACAAATGTATTTTCAAGAGACAGATGAGGAATTCAAAGAAAATCTCCAAATTACTCCAAACACGTATATCTGCAGTCCAACAGTCGTGAAAGGAATTGAAAATAACCCAAATTGCATCATTGATGATATATATCATCGAACAAAAATTAGTCAGTGCAGCCTACGAAGACATCAGATCCAGTCCATTATTTGGAAACAACTATACATGGAAAACACCTGGATGTTCGTAGTCAACAAGCCAACCCGAATAGCTATCACTTGTAGTGGCAATAGGGAAGAAGTCAATGTCAACACTACAGGTGTAATTCAGATCTCGTCAGACTGCATCATACAAACTCCAAAGAATACGTTCACCCCCAGGCATAGCAAGAAATTCAAGATCCTCGCAGGATATTCCAAGGCCGTCAGCATCAATTTTACCAACACAATAACACCCAACTCCTTTTCAGAAATTGCAGAGGAGCCAGTTCTAAAACAATCAGACCACTTCGAGGATCTACAAACTTCACAATTGGAATTCCAGCAGCACCTAAAGGACATTACTTGGAAAACCATCCGCCACCACTCCTATCTATCCAGCGGGATAACAAGCAGCCTATTGGGAGGGGCTATTCTAATAGGAGCAGTCTACTACATTCGAAAAAAGATCAACCGAAGGAAGCATCAATCCAAACAACACCAGTCAACCGTAGAAGAATATCCTTTAAGAACCCTTAATGTGGAAGAAACAATATAGTTTTCCTTTTCTTTTTCTTCGGCCTAAAATTGGCAATATGTTTAAACTTGATTTAAACACACATAAATTTTATTTTCTAAAATTTACGAAATCCAGTTGCATGGCCTTTAAATGCAATTTATTTAATATTGCTATCACCAATTACTAAATTTAATATGTTTAAATTAGATTAAAACTATATATTTCAGTTCAAATTTACGAAACATTATTCGTAATTTAAAAACCAGTGTTATTGCACAATCGTATGAGTTGAAAACCAGGAAAACGCAATTCTGCACTTCTTGCATAATATCGACCCACAGCAGCGAGTTCAACGGGCGACCTTCGCTCGACCAGGAAATAAACCTGCACAATTGCTTATCTGCTGTTTTGTAATTTAAACACTTTGTCCTACTAAACTGTACATATGAACTTTGATATTGTTACTGCGTTAAGCATTTTTTATTTGTATAAATACTAGTCTATTTTCATAATAAAATTAATCTGCATTTAATGTTTGATTCATTCACTACCCTTTCTAAGCCATAATATTCACGGGGCATGAGGCTGTGCTCCGAGGGTTAGTGTCTCTACTGCCGTCCGTTTCAAGTACCATTGACTACATTGGTTTAAAACGTAAACACAGTCTTGTTTACGTGCTTGACGGATAGAATCAGCGCAAAGTAACGGAGTCCTGATACAGCCTCTCAGGCACCTCTGTTCATCAGTCAAAATTTTATTGCAACAAGATTCTAAAAATAATTGTGTGGTGAACTTTATTTATTAATTAGTTATATTACATTTACAATTATAATATCAAAGTCACTACAATATATCCAATTCGTTACAAAACTGGTTGTACGTGTAACACATAGTAATCAGCGGACTACAAAAATGATAATTAGTTCTCGGATTGCCATACGAAAAAAAATCATTGTTACATGTGTTAATACAAGTTACACGTATATTTAATTTGTCTAACAATTCCGGTGTAGAAGTTAGATTATTTACTATTTTAAACAAAAACCAAATGATTAATTGAACGCTTCTTAATTTTAGAGAAAAAGGTGAGAATATAGATAATAGTTCAATACACATATTTAAGATTTATTTTCTGAATTGCTTCAATTTTTTTAACTTGATAATTATAATACGGGTTCCATATAATAACACAATATTCAAGTTTAGATCTAATATAACTGTTAAACAAATTCAATAAGGTTTTTGAATTAAAAAAATTATGAGTATTTCTGAAAAGAAATCCCAGACTCCGATTGGAATTTATTATTAACGTGTCGACATGGTCAGCATGGTCAGACTCAATATCTGTCGAATCCAAGATCACATAGTCTTCATCATCTTCTATTACAGTTGTTTTGGAAGGGCGAGGAGTGATGGGAACTCGAGCACTTTTCAGTAAATCTAAAGTTTCAATTGATAATGATCCAGGTGATTTTTGAGGAGTTTCCCGATAACTTGTGATTAGTAGATCAGATGTTATTAAACGTATAGTAAGTAAGTCTCTATTTGTGGAAATTCTGGAATTTTTTCGAGTATTGTCATAAAAAAAGAGCCAACCTGCGATTTAGCTAGGGTAAAAAAATCTGAAACCGCCAGAACGCAGATCGACTGATTTTTTGAGCTAACCACACTTACTGCGTGGGCCGAACTAGCTCTATTCGACGCTTTTTAGGTCTTGGATTTGGAGCTCAGCGGTGCAACCTGCAAGCAGCTACAAAACGCCATAGAGCGCCAAGAATCAGAGTGATTCCGTAAGAAATAAACCAACAAAGGTTGACTAGAATTTATTTAAAATAAAAAGGTTGGCTGAACATCAAAACGGTATAAGTAGATAGTTTATCAAATTATCTAAATTACTCAATAATGTCTCAAAGTTTTATGGAAGCATGCATAATTTTAAGAACCTCTTTGTGGGTTTTTTAAAACATTTAAACTCGTCGGATTAATCGAGAGATGTGCACATCGCTGTCAGTAAAAAAACCTTAATCACAGGTCACCCATAACCTAAGCGTGCGTGCGCCTTTTACAATAAATTTGAACATGTGACGTTATCATAGTAATTAAGAATTTTAAGGAAATATTAACATATTAATAGCCCGCGTAACTATTCTCGAATTAATGTAAAAAAAAAGTTTACCACATTAACCTCTGGGGCTTGATGAATAATGGAAAAGCGGCCTGAGCTGCGAGCTGCCATTTACGGAAATTTCGACGTCGACGGCTAGTTACACGTAGTGCCTTCAATTAATTTGCCGGAATTGGAATGTGGGGAACAACTTGCTTCCATGCGCCCACCACAGGAGCACAATAGTGGCGAGATAATCCCTCTTAGGGTAATCGTCGAGAAAAATAACGCCTGTTTCAAAGGCTACTATAAGAAAGCTAAAAGCGACTAATTAATATGGGAATTATAAAACTTGAAAGTCCATCATACCTGATTTATTCTCAGCTCTCAAAATATAATGCTTAATTAAGCACACGATTTCTCGTTCAGCTAGTCGCTAGGCCGAGTGGCTAAAAGATGAATGCGCTTAGGCCAAATTGCAAGACGCTGGGAAAGAGAAGATAACAAAAGCGCTGCACTCGCCGATAGTGAGCGGGGATTCAGGCAGGTATACAAATGGATGAAACTGGAAAATTAACAATTCGAAATGCGAACTGATTACTACTTGAATTAAATATACAGGTTAAAACAGAAATAATTGGGTAAATGGAAAAAAGAATTAAGCGGCGCGAAAAATAGTTTGAGTGTTTGACTCTCTAAACTTTCTACAATCTTTGTTTCGCTCTTCCTGCGCTTCCTCAGACAGTTGTCCGATAGGTAACAAACAAGATTGGATTATTTCAGTGCTATGATAGAGCAATTTATGCTCTATTACAGGCATGTAATACCATGCACAGAGACTGACATACATTTTTTTGTATCATCCACAGTTGTCTTGGATTTCTCCAAATTAATATCATAGCCTGACGAAATCGCACAGAGTATAGTATTAAATTTTTTTAATCAAATTCATGCAGACATCAATTATTGTCGCATTTTAAAAAAAATCGTTGTGCAGTATTTCCATCGTTTGTCTAGCCAAACCCTAGTTTTGGCTTATCAACATTCAACCCCATAATATCTTTAAACTTTTTTTGAATGCCTCTTTTTCTCCTCTTAAAATTTTCTTTAGCTAACTTTTCCCTTACTTGTCATTTTTTTAGTTCGATTCGATATCCAATATATAAAAGACATTCAAATGTCCGTATCCAGGCGTGCAATGTGGATAAGCCAAATTTATAATATTCAGTTTGGTTTATTTTGTGAGATGTATCCGTATTCATATCTGTAGGTTTGGCTCCACAAATATAGCAAGACTGAGACGAAGTTGTATTCGTTAACGCGTTGCAAATTTTTCCATCCAACATGTTAGTTGGAATTTAATCACCACAGAATATCCATCTATTGTAGTTGGTGTCAAATTATCAATTTGAGATTGTATTTTGCCACACTCATCACGTGCCAGTTCTGGAATCTCTTTTTGGAAGATGAATTTAATGGGCCTACAATATCGAGTAGATGATGTTCGCGGATTATTCCTGGCTATGATTGTTTAAGTAGAGTCAACTTGTTTTAATACTATTGGAACAAATGACACGAGAAACAAGTATACGTCATTATTCTCAGATTGTTGAAATTTTTGCTTATAATTGCAGTAGCCCGAGCTACCATCACATCCCCATTTACAAAATAATTCGAAATTGCTAGATAATGAACGCTTAATCACGGATTCTTGTGCTTTGAAAAGTCGACGCATGGTTAGATCTACAATAGATTGTAAATTGATCTCAGCTGAAATTTCTGTGAAAACAAGATCATTATCCTGAGGAATACGCTACTTTGCCTTTCGTACACAATAGTATGACGGAAATACATTATGTCGAACTGATATTGCCATTTTTTTAGTCAATTTATAAATTGTTGATGTTGATCTTGAATCAACATAGTAAGCCAATGCTTCTTCCGATGTTGAGGTTCGCGATTTTTCAATATTTTGACACATCTTTGTAATTTGTGCGGCTCTTCTTGGTGACCCGTTCGAAACTTCCTTAATTATGACTGCTGCGTCCCGTTTTCCTTCAGCTCGGATTGCCAGTTCAGGTGCATACACAATTTCATCACTTTTTCGAGAATCTAACAAATCTTGCACTCTTCGACGTTTTATTTTAGCTGAAGACTCAGTAAACTCTTTCAGCGGTCGCCCCTCATGTAACGTTCTAGCTTCGTTCGCTTCGGTAAAAGTTTCTTCAATCGAGTTGACTTCAGAAAATAATAAATCCTGACCATCGAGCCAATCTTTGAATCTTTTTTCAAATAATTCTTGCTTCCGGACACTTGTCAGCCAACGTTGGCGTATTTTCTGGAAAAAGTCGGAAATTGTCTGTTTAATTTGCTTTTCTGTTTCTTGGTTAATATTATTCAACTTCAATTTCTTAATAATGTCACTGTACAGATCGGCATTTCGGCTGTATTTGGTGTGTGAACGCCACATAGCGTAAAACTCTCTCCTCTAGATCTTCATTCTTTATTCTTAAATAAAAATGAAAAAGGGCTTATCGCTTAAAATCGCAAAAAATCCCACAAGCTCATGAAATAATACCGATCAGAATTTAAAATAAAAAATGTTACGCTTTGGAATCTCTTGGCAAAGTATCATTTACATTTTCGTAAACATAGGAAAATTCTATATTTTTTACTCTATATTCACTCTACGCAGAAGGCCTATTATGCCCCTAAAAATACCAACAAATCTTGAGCAACATTTTTTGAATTGTTTCATATACATCTACTTACGAAATCTCTTATCACAAAACTGGACTGCTTTTGGCACACACAAACTATCAACTTATCACGAAGAGTAGTTACGCGTAAATAATTTTGTGCGGTGAGATGTACATTCATATTAATTAAATCTTAATCGATAAACTCACTAATATACATCATTAAAAACAAAATCCATATTGCACTTCTGCTAATTACTTATCTATTCATCTTTAAGGATACTGACAATTCCTGAAATCGATGATAAGTTATGACCCTCTAGAACTTACAAATGATAACACTGTGGGGCGCTAGAAAATCTACTTCTGAACGCCGCAAACGGTAGCAGTTCTATGTGTCGGTGCACACTGGCATCTACAAACGTTTACTATCTTACTATTGAGCTATAAATAACTTGAAACAACCAGGGGATTCATTTTCTACGTCTTAATCCTGCAGATTACAGTACTATAATTACAGACATCTGCAAGTTCGCGAAGAGTTATTTATCATTCCGACTAGCTCTAACAATTACCAACCAATAACATTTTAATACGTTACGGTTACACGGCTTAGATTTCATAGGTTACCGCTACTAGGAAGCTAGAAAAGCTACTTCAGAACGCCTCAAATGGTAGCAGTTGTATGTGTTGGTGCACACCGGCATTTACAAATCAACTATCTTACTATCTTGAAACAACCAGGCAATTGATTTTTGAGCGTATTAGTCATGGGAATTACAGTACTATAATTACTGACATCTACAAGTTCGCGAAAAGTTATTTATAATGCCGACTAGCTATAACAATTACTAACCAATAACATTTTATTACGTTTCATGCCTCCTAAAGTTAAGCTGGCGTAGATTCCATAGGTTACAGCTACTGGGACGCTAGAAAAGCTACCTCTGAAAGCCTCAAACGGTAGCAGTTTTATGTGTTGGTGAACACCGGGATTTACAAACGATTACGAAGAGCTCCAAGCAAGCTGGGAATTAATTTTTCAGCGTATTAATCTTGGAGATTACAGTACTATAATTACTGGAATCTGCCAGTTCGTGAAGAGTTACTTATTATGCCGACTAGCTCTAACAATTGCCAACCAATAAAATTTTATTACGTGTCATGCCTCTTAAAGCTACGCTGCCGTGGATTTCATAGGTTACAGCTACTAGGACAGTACAGAAGCTACTTCTGAACGCCGCAAACCGTAACTGCTGTACGTGTAGGTGCGCACCGGCATTTACAAATATTTACTATTTTACAATTGAGCTTTAAACAACTAGAAACAACCAGGGGATAGTTTTCCGTACGTCTTAATCTTAGAGATTACAGTACTACAATTACTGTCATCTGCAAGTTCGCGAAGAGTTATTTATAATGCCTACTAGCTCTAACAATTACCAACCAGTATAATTTTATTACGTTTCACGGATTATAAATTAAATTAGCTTAGATTTCATAGGTTACAGCTGCTAGGACGCTATCAAAGCAAGTTCTCAAATGGTAGCAGTTTTATGTGTTGGTGGACGCCGGCATTTACAAACGTTTACTTTTTTACTATTGAGCTTTAAACAACTCGAACCAACCGGGGAATTGATTTTTGAGAGAATTGATCCTGGAGATAACAGAACTATAATTACTGTCATCTGCAAGTTCGCAAAGAGTTATTTATAATTCCTACTAGCTCTAACTATTACCAACCGGTAACATTTTATTAGGTTTCACGGCTTGTAAAGCTAAATTAGCGTAGCTTCCATATGTTACAGCAACTAGGACGCTATCAAAGCTAGCTCTGAACGCCTCAAATAGTACCAGTTTTATGTGTTGGTGAACACCGGGATTTACAAACGTGTACTTTCTTACTATTCAGCTTTAAACACTAGAAACAACCAGGGGATTGCTTGTCTTCCGTCACAATCATGGAGATTACAGTACTATAATTACAGACATTTGCCAGTTTGCCAGGAGTTATTTATAATGCCTATTAGCTCTAACAATGACGAACCAGTAAAATTTATTACGTCTCGCGGCTCTTAAAGCTAAGCTGGCTTAGATTCCATAAGTAACAGCTACTAGGACGCCAGAAAAGTAACCTCTGAACGCCTCAAACATTAGCAGTGTTACATCTTGGTGCACGTGGGCAATTACAAATGTTTACTATCGTACTATTAACATTTAAACAACTAGAAATAACCAGGGGATTGTTTCTATTACGTCTAAATCTTGGAGATTACAGTACTATAATTACTGACATCTATCAGTTCGCGAAGAGTTATTTATAACATCTAATAGCTCTAACAATTACGAACCAGTAACTTTTTATTACGTTTCCCGGCTCTTAAAGCTAAGCTAAGGTAGATTCCATAGGTTACAGCCACTAGGACGCTAGAAAACCTATCTCTAAACTCCTGAAATGGTAGCGGTTTTATGTGTTGGTGCACACCGTCATTTACAAACGTTGACTATCTTACTATTGAAGTTTAAACAACTAGAAGCAACCAGGAGATTGTTTTTCGTACGTCTTAATATTCTAGATTATAGTACTATAATTACTGACATTTTCCAGGTCACGCAGAGTTATTTATAATGCCTATTAGCTCTAACAATTACGAACCAGTAACATCTCTCGGCTCTTAAAGCTAAGCTGGCGTAGATTCCATAAGTTGCAGCTACTAGGACGCCAGAAGAGTAACCTCTGAACGCCTCAAACATTAGCAGTGTTATATTTTGGTGCACATGGGCATTTACAAATGTTTACTATCGTACTATTGAGCTTTAAAAAAACTAGAAACAATCAGGGGATTGTTATCTTACGTCTTAATTTTGGAGAATACAGTACTCTAATTACTGACATCCGCAGCTCGCGAAGAGTTATTTATAATGCCTATTAGCTCTAACAATTAAGAACCAATAACATTTTATTACGTTTCCCGGCTCTTAAAGCTAAGCTGGCATAGATTCCATAAGTTGCAGCTACTAGGACGCCAGAAGAGTATCCTCTGAACGCCTTAAACATTAGCAGTGTTATATTTTGGTGCACATGGGTAGTTACAAATGTTTACTATCGTCCTATTGACCTTTAAACAATTAGAAACAACCAGGGGATTGTTTCTCTTACGTCTTAATCTTCGAAATTACAGTACTATAATTACTGACATCTGCCAGTTTGCGAAGAGTTATTTATAACGTATATTAGCTATGACAATGACGAACCAGTAACATTTTATCACGTTTCTCTGCTCTTAAAGCTAAGCTGGCGTAGATTCCATAAGTTACAGCTACTAGGACCAGAGAAAAGCTAGGTACCTCTTAACGCCAAAAACAGTAGCAGTTTGATATGTTGTTCCACATCAGCATTTTCAAATGTTTACTATCGTACTATTGAGCTTTAAACAACTAGAAACAACCAGGGGATATTTGGCTTACGTCTTAGTCTTGGAGATTACAGTACTATAATTACTGACATTTGCCAGCTGACAATGAGTTATTTATAATGCCTATTAGCTCTAACAATTACCAACCAGTGACATTTTATTACGTTTCCCTACTCTTAAATCTCAGCTGCCGTAGATTCCATAAGTTACAGCTACTAGGACACGAGATGAGCGACCTCTGAACGCCTCAAGCGGTAGCAGTTTTATATGTTGTTGCACATCGTCATTTACAAATGTTTACTATCGTACTATTGAGCTTTAAACAAGTAGAAACATCCAGAAGATTGTTTTTTGTACGTCTTAATATTGGAGATTATAGTACTTTAATTACTGACATTTGCCAGCTCGCGAAGAGTTATTTATAATGCCTATTAGCTCTAACAATTAAGAACCAATAACATTTTATTACGTTTCCCGGTTCTTAAAGCTAAGCTCACGTAGATTCCATAAGTTACAGCTACTAGGACGCCATAAGTAACCTTTGAACGTCTCAAACATTAGCAGTGTTAAATTTTATTGCACATGGGCATTTACCAATGTTTACTATCGTACTATTGAGCTTTAAACAACTAGAAATAACCAGGGGATCGTTTCTCTTAAGTATTAATCTTGGAGATTACAGTACTATAATTACTGACATTTGCCAGTTCGCGAAAAGTTATTTATAAAGCTCATTAGCTCTAACAATTACCAACCAATATCATTTTATTACGTTTCCCGGCTCTTAAAATTAAGCTGACTTAGATTGCATAAGTTACAGCTACTAGGACACGTGATGAGCGACCTCTGAACGCCTCAAGCGGTAGCAGTTATATGTTGCTGCACATCGTCATTTACAAATGTTTACTATCGTACTATTGAGCTTTAAACAACTAGAAACATCCAGAGGATTGTTTTTTGTACGTCTTAATATTGGAGATTATAGTACTATAATTACTGACATTTTCCAGTTCACGAAGAGTTATTTATAACGCCTATTAGCTCTAACAATTACGAACCAGCAACATTTTATTACATCTCTCGGCTCTTAAAGCTAAGCTGGCGTAGTTTCCATAAGTTACAGCTACTAGGACGCCACAAGAGTAGCCTCTGAACGCCTCAAACATTAGCAGTGTTATATTTTGGTGCACATGGGCATTTACAAATGTTTACTATCGTACTATTGAGCTTTAAACAATTAGAAACAACAAGGGGATTGTTTCTCTTACGTCTTAATCTTGAAGATTACAGTACTAAAATTACTAAAATCTGCCAGTTCTTGAAGAGTTATTTATAATGCCTATTAGCTCTGAAAATTACCAACCAGTAAAATTTTATTACGTTTCTCAGCTCTTAAAGCTAAGCTGGCGTCGATTCCATAAGTTACAGCTACTAGGACGCCAGAATAGCTATATACCTATGAACGCGTCACACAGTAGCAGTTTTATATGTTGCTGCACATCGTCATTTACCAATGTTTACTATCGTACTAATTAGCTTTAAACAACTAGAAACAACCAAGGGAATGTTTTTATTACGTCTTAATCTTGAAGATTACAGTACTATAATTACTGACATTTGCCAGTTCGCGAAGAGTTATTTATAATGCCTATTAGCTCTAACAATTACCAACCAGTACCATTTCATTACGTTTCTCTACTCTTAAAGCTAAGGTGGCGTAGATTCGATAAGTTACAGCTACCAGGACGCGACAAAAGCTAGGTACTTCTTAACGCCTCAAACAGTAGCAGTTTGATATGTTGTTGCACATCAACATTTTCAAATGTTTACTATCGTACTATTGAGCTTTAAACAACTAGAAACAACCTGGGGATTGTTTTTATTACGTCTTAATCTTGGATATTACAGTACTATAATTACTGACATTTGCCAGCTCACGATGAGTTATATATAATGCCTATTAGTTCTAACAATTAAGAACCAATAACATTTTATTACGTTTCCCGGTTCTTAAAGCTACGCTGTCTTAGATTCCATAAGTTACAGCTACTAGGTAACGAGATGAGCGACCTCTGAACGCCTCAAGCGGTAGCAGCTTTATATGTTGCTGCACATCGTCATTTACAAATGTTTACTATCGTACTATTGAGCTTTAAACAACTAGAAACATCCAGAGGATTGTTTTTTGTACGTCTTAATATTGGAGATTATAGTACTATAATTACTGACATTTTCCATTTCACGAAAAGTTATTTATAATGCCTATTAGCTCTAACAATTACGAACCAGTAACATTTTATTACGTCTCTCGGCTCTTAAAGCTAAGCTGGCGTAGTTTCCATAAGTTACAGCTACTAGGACGCCAAAAAGAGTAACCTCTGAACGTCTCAAACATTAGCAGTGTTATATCTTATTGCACATGGGCATTTACCAATGTTTACTGTCGTACTATTGAGGTTTAAACAACTAGAAATAACCAGGGGATTGTTTCTCTTAAGAATTAATCTTGGAGATTACAGTACTATAATTACAGACATTTTCCAGCTCGCGAAGAGTTATTTATAATGCCTATTAGCTCTAACAATTACCAACCAATATCATTTTATTACGTTTCCCGGCTCTTAAAATTAAGCTGGCTTAGATTGCATAAGTTACAGCAACTAGGACACGAGATGAGCGACCTCTGAACGCCTCAAGCGGTAGCAGTTTTATATGTTGCTGCACATCGTCATTTACAAATGTTTACTATCGTACAATTGAGCTTTAAACAACTAGAAACATCCAGAGGATTGTTTTTTGTACGTCTTAATATTGGAGATTATAGTACTATAATTACTGACATTTGCCAGCTCGCGAAGAGTTATTTATAATGCCTATTAGCTCTAACAATTAAGAACCAATAACATTTTATTACGTTTCCCGGGTCTTAAAGCAAAGCTGCCGTAGATTCAATAAGTTACAGCTACTAGGACGCCAGAAGAGTAACATTTGAACGTTTCAAACATTAGCAGTGTTATATTTTGGTGCACATGGGCATTTACAAATGTTTACTATCGTACTATTTAGCTTTAAACAATTAGAAACAACCTGGGGATTGTTTCTCTTACGTCGTAATCTTGGAGATTACAGTACTAAAATTACTGAAATCTGCCAGTTCTTGAAGAGTTATTTATAACGTCTATTAGCTCTGACAATTACCAACCAGTAAAATTTTATTACGGTTCTCTGCTCTTAAAGCTAAGCTGGCGTCGATTCCATAAGTTACAGATACTAGGACGCCAGAATAGCTAGGTACCTATGAACGCGTCACACAGTAGCAGTTTTATATGTTGCTGCACATCGTCATTTACCAATGTTTACTATCGTACTATTGAGCTTTAAACAACTAGAAACAACCAAGGGATTGTTTTTATTACGTCTTAATCTTGGAGATTACAGTACTATAATTACTGACATTTGCCAGTTCGCGAAGAGTTATTTATAATGCCCATTAGCTCTAACAATTACCAACCAATATCATTTTATTACGTTTTCCGGCTCTGAAAGCTAAGCTGGCGTAGATTCCATAAGTTACAGCTACTAAGACGCGAGAAGAGCTACCTTTGAACGCCTCAAACGGTAGCAGTTTTATATGTTGCTGCACATCGGCATTTACAAATGTTTACTATCGCACTATTGAGCTCTAAACAACTAGAAATAACAGGGGATTGTTTCTCTTAAATATTAATCTTGGAGATTACAGTACTATAATTACTGACATTTGCCAGTTCTCGAAGAGTTATTTATAATGCCCATTAGCTCTAACAATGACCAACCAATATCATTTTATTACGTTTCCCGGCTCTTAAAGCTAAGCTGACGTAGATTCCATAAGTTACAGCTGCTAAGACGCGAGAAGAGCTACCTCTGAACGCCTCAAACGGTAGCAGTTTTATATGTTGCTTCACATCGGCATTTAGAAATATTTACTATCATACTATTGAGCTTTAAACATCTAGAAATAACCAGGGGATTGTTACTCTTAAATATTAATCTTGGAGATTACAGTACTATAATTACTGACATTTGCCAGTTCGCGAAAAGTTATTTATAATGCCCATTAGCTCTAACAATTACCAACCAATATCATTTTATTACGTTTCCCGGCTCTTAAAGCTAAGCTGGCATAGTTTCCATATGTTACAGCTACTAAGACGCGAGAAGAGCTACCTCTGAACTCCTCAAACGGTAGCAGTTTTATATGTTGCTGCACATCGGCATTTACAAATGTTTACTATCGTACTATTGAGCTTTAAACAACTAGAAATAACCAGGGGATTGTTTCTCTTAAATATTAATCTTGGAGATTACAGTACTATAATTACTGACATTTGCCAGTTCGCGAAGAGTTATTTATAACGCTCATTAGCTCTAACAATTACCAACCAATATCATTTTATTACGTTTCCCGGCTCTTAAAGCTACGCTGGCGTAGATTCGATCGGTTAGAGCTATTAGGACACGAGAAGAGCTAACTCTGAACTCCTCAAACGGTAACAGTTTTATATGTTGCTGCACATCGGCATTTACAAATGTTTACTATCGTACAGTCGTGTGCAGATAAATCTGGGACAGTGTTTTTTTCACATGCAGATTCAGTTAAGAATGTGAAGAATATTTCCATGGATTTCCTCTTATCAGAGAGAGTTACGGGTTTCAGTACCTGTTAAAGTTTAATGTAACTCTTTCTGATAGCCGGAAATCCATGGAGATATTCTTCAATTCTTAACTGAAACTGCATGTGAAAAAAACACTGTCCCAGATTTATTTGCACACGACTGCACTATTCAGCTTTAAACAGTTAGAAACAACCGGGGGATTGTATGTCTTACGTCTTAATCTTGGAGATTACAGTAATATAATTACTGACATTTGCCAGTTCGCGAAGAGTTATTTATAATGCCCATTAGCTCTAACAATTACCAACCAATATCATTTTATTACGTTTCCCGGCTCTTAAAGCTAAGCTGGCGTAGATTCCATAAGTTACAGCTACTAAGACGGAAGAAGAGCTACCTCTGAACGCCTCAAGCGGTAGCAGTTTTATATGTTGCTGCACATCGTCATTTACAAATGTTTCCTATCGTATTATTGAGCTTTAAACAACTAGAAAAATCCAGAGGATTGTTTTTTGTACGTCTTAATATTGGAGATTATAGTACTATAATTACTGACATTTTCCAGTTCACGAAGAGTTATATATAATGCCTATTAGCTCTAACAATTAAGAACCAATAACATTTTATTACGTTTCCCGGCTCTTAAAATTAAGCTGCCGCAGATTCCATAAGTTACAGCTACTAGGACGCCAGAAGAGTAACCTTTGAACGTCTCAAACATTAGCAGTGTTATATTTTATTGCACATGGGCATTTACCAATGTTTACTATCGTACTATTGAGCTTCAAACAACTAGAAATAACCAGGGAATTGTTTCTCTTAAGTATTAATCTTGGAGATTACAGTACTATAATTACTGACATTTGCCAGTTCGCGAATAGTTATTTATAATGCCCATTAGCTCTAACAATTACCAACCAATATCATTTTATTACGTTTCCCCGCTTTTAAAATTAAGCTGGCTTAAATTTCATAAGTTACAGCTACTAGGACACGAGATGAGCGACCTCTGAACGCCTCAAGCGGTAGCAGTTTTATATGTTGCTGCACATCGTCATTTACAAATGTTTACTATCGTACAATTGAGCTTTAAACAACTAGAAACATCCAGAGGATTGTTTTTTGTACATCTTAATATTGGAGATTATAGTACTATAATTACGGACATTTGCCAGCTCGCGAAGAGTTATTTATAATGCCTATTAGCTCTAACAATTACGAACCAGTTAACATTTTATTACGTCTCTCGGCTCTTAAAGCTAAGCTGGCGTAGATTCCATAAGTTACAGCTACTAGGACGCCAAAAAGAGTAACCTCTGAACGTCTCAAACATTAGCAGTGTTATATTTTATTGTACATGGGCATTTACCAATGTTTACTATCGTACTTGTTAAGGACTTTATAAACTTTTGCCGACTCTCTTGCATTCTGAATTCATACTGTGCGCAGTAGACTCCCGTGCGGGTCCGATTCTAAAAACTCACTTACGTTCCATCTGTCAACGTGGCAGCATGCGAACCGGTCCGCACTCCGAAAGCTAATTCTTTGTAAATGTTCAAACGTTCAATGTGTTGTTTATTGCTAATAAAGTAACATATTTCCGGCTTTCAACGAGTGTATTTATTCAGTGAAACCTACAATTCATACAGTCCACAAATTCCAAGGCGAGCTGGCAATCAGGAATTTTCCAAATAACGGAAAACTGAGAAGGCTCCACAACATTGGTCCTACAGAGCCAGGATTAAACCACATTAGGTCATTGCGAGTCCAATCAACAGCGACAGCATTCGACAACATTGGTCATTGGCAAGTAGAAAAGCATATTCAGTTGTGTATTGCATTGTAATCAACCGCAAGGAAGCAGCGTTCCATATTCTCCGCAACGCGTGGAACGAAGAGGGCACATGCGGTGCCCGTAAGAGAGGAAGCGAGAGGGCTGTGCAACGCCAGCGTTTCCCGCCCATTCGCGTGCAGCTGCAAGCCGGCAGTCTGCGGCGTCTCGTTCAGACCACAGTAACGAAAAGGAGGCACGCACCAATATCAATGTAAGCCTAAGTTCCCTTTTTTGTGATTTCCTATGCATGAATATTTGGTTTTCTATCATCTGTGTTATACATGTGCATAATTTCAGCTGCGTATTATTGCGTAAACAAATGGTTTATGAGTCATATAAACATTTTTAATTGCGTGAAATGCCAAGCTATTACGTTTGTTAGCGATATCCCCTGCATGTTTCATACTGCAGTCGAAGCAGTCACAAGTGAATCATCTCGCGTTGTACCAGGGTCGTTTTCTGCGTCGTTAGCGACAAGTTTCTCGCGTTGTTATCAAGCTCTGTCTGCGTTGTAAACAAAATTCCGTACCAGAGGCGTGCGAAAGGTTTTATCATTAAAGAATATTTCAGATTCTGCAAGTAGTAAGGCTACCACGCGTAGCATCTTGCCTGAAATATCACAGATAGTTGACCCGTTGGGTCCGCGTACCAGAAGCGTACAAAATTCGCGCCAGTGGCGTGCGAAAAGTTAGTTCGACCTGTTAAATTGTTTTTAATTTCAACAATTATGGATCCGCTTGTAAGAGCACGTGGCTCTATCAAGGGCAAGCTTACGCGTTTCTCAAATTACGTGCAATCGTTGCAAAAAATTCATGATGAAGATCAATTCTTATCTAGCGCTCAGATTATTCAATTGCAAAAAAGATTGAATGATACAACCACCTTGTTATCGGAATATTATGCGGTTCATGAACAAATTTTAGAAACCAGTGAGGATGTAGAATCTGAAATGCAGCAACAAGTCGAATTTGAAGACTCTTATTTTCTTGCAATTTCACAAGCTGAATGTTTGATTAATGAATACAACAAACAGTCTGATGTTGCACCAGATCGTTCTGGATCGCCTGCTGGTAGCTTAAGATCAGGGCATTCAAACTGCAGCTCGCAGTGTAATACGCCATCGTTTAGGCTTCCTACCATTTCAATTCCTAAATATTCAGGAAGTGTTTCAGAATGGTTAGAATTTCGTGAGATATTTAGTAGCTTAATTCATGAGAATCAAACGCTGACTAATATTCAGAAGCTGCATTACCTAAAAGCTAGTTTACAGGGTGATGCAAACCAAATTATAAAAAGTTTAGAGTTTACTGCGGGTAATTATACTCTAGCTTGGGAGGCATTGTGCAATCGATACAATGATCCAAAAATTCTGGTTCATAACCACCTCAAGGCTATTTTCGAGCTTGAATCTTGCAGTAAGGAATCTGCAACTAAATTACGTACGATTAGCGATATGTTATTCAAACATTTTGCAGCAATCAAATCATTAGCTACCGAAAGCGAGCTTCTTGATTTTGTTATAATTTATGTAGTTTCTAAAAAACTGGACCCCACTACATTTCGTGAATGGGAGGTCCTTAGAAACCGGTCAAGTTCTGACCTGCCTAATCTTGATGAGTTCAAGGAATTCTTACAAAATACAGCAAATCTTCTAGAAACTCTAGAGGTAAAGGATAGCAAGCTTGTACCCGAAAGGTCTTCCAAGGTACATTCTAAATCATTTGTGTCGGGTACCCTTTCGTGTCCACTTTGTAAAGGAAGTTTGTCAAGCTGTCTGTTCTTGACAGAAAGTCAAAGGCAAAAGAGCTCCGCGTATGCTTTAATTGCCTAACTCAGGGTCACCTATCGAGCCTCTGTAGCTCCAAACATACGTGTAGAAAGTGCAAATCAAGGCACAACACCCTTCTTCATGAGGATAAGCCTCAGAACGCTTCTTCTAGTCAACCAGGATCTGCAGTGTCAGCAGAAACCCCTGTTGAGCTAAATCAATCGATTTCTGCATTCTGTTCGAATGCTTTGCAGGTACTCTTACCTACGGCTACCGCTAAACTCATCGCTGATGATGGTACGCCTCATGTTGTGCGAATCCTGCTGGATTCCGGTTCCCAATCGAACTTCATACGTTCAGATTTGTGTAAAAGGTTGAAGCTTCCAATTCGCGAAGTCAACGTTACTGTTTCTGGCTTAAGTAAAGCCACTTCTCAAATCAAGGCTAGGTGTGATATCAAGCTGCAAGCCCCTCACACTTCATACGGCATTGGCCTATCCTGTCTTTTCTCGATGAGATTACGAGTGTTACTCCAAGTTTTCGCGTCCAGCGAAACAGCTTCAAGGTTCCTGATAACATCAAGTTATCAGATCTGTCCTACGACCAACCGGGCACCATCGACATTCTGATTGGTTCGCCCATTTTCTGGCAGCTCCTTTGTATTGGACAAATTGGTCTAGGCCCAAATCTTCCTATCCTCCAAAAAACTCGTTTTGGGTGGATTGTTTCTGGCCCTACAGGCCCCCCTTCTGCGTACCCTGTACAGTGCAATCTTAGCACGATCGAGGATGCTTCTGATCCCATTGCTAGGTTTTGGCAACTCGAACATTATCCAGAGGAAAACGTCCGCACAAATGAAGAGAACGCCTGTGAGGCACATTTCGTGCAAAATACTCAACGAGAAGCGAATGGTCGATTTGTTGTCTCTATCCCTCTCAAGAAACCCGTAGAGGTAGTGGGTGATTTATTGCAAATCGCTCAGAAAAGATTCTTATCAGTAGAGAATATTTGAGATTCTGCAAGTAGTAAGGCTACCACGCGTAGCATCTTGCCTGAAATATCCCAGATTTCAGATTCTGCAAGTAGTAAGGCTACCACGCGTAGCATCTTGCCTAAAATATCCCAGATTTCAGATTCTACAAGTAGTAAGGCTACCAATCGTAGCAGCTTGTCTGAAATTTCCCAGATAGTTGACCCGCTGGGTCTGTCAAGCCTTTGGTGGCACGGTCCCACCTGGCTAAGCGAAAATGAGGCATCTTGGCCTACTTCCATGTTCAATATTTCAGATTCTACAAGTGTTAAGGCTACCAATCATAGCAGCTTGTCTGAAATATCCCATATTTCAAATTCTACAAGTAGTAAGGCTACCAAGCGTAGCATCTTGTCTGAAAGATCGCAGATATTTGACCCGCTGGGTCTGTTAAGCCTTTGGTGGCATGGTCCCACCTGGCTAAGCGAAGGCGAGGCATCTTGGCCTGCTTCCAAACATGTTCGTGCTGAGCTTCCAGAATTCAAAAAAGAAGTTCAGAGTCTTCCTGTAATCTCTGTTGAACCATTTCCGTTCAATCAGTATTCAAGCTTCGCTCGCTTACAACGAGCTACAGCTTATTGTTTTGTCACAAAGGCAGTGCACCTTGAATTGGTCGCTGATCTTTCTACTGAAACCTTCTTAATGGCTTTTCGCCGGTTTGTGGCTCGTCGAGGCAAACCGCTCCATGTCTATTCTGACAATGGCACTAACTTTGTAGGCGCTAATTCCGAGTTAATCGAATTAGGCAATTTTCTCGCGGAACAAAACCCTTCTATTTCCGAATCAGTCGCGAACGACGGAGTAGCTTGGCATTTTATACCCGCGCACAGTCCCCACTTTGGCGGATTGTGGGAGGCCGGAATGAAGTCCTCCAAACATCACATACGTCGCGTTATAGGTAACGCTAGTCTAAATTATGATGAATTTAGCACTTTGTTAGCACAGGTGGAAGCGACCTTAAACTCCCGACCCCTGTCCCCTTTGTCCTCTGATCCAAACGACCTTCAGCCTTTGACTCCTGCTCATTTCCTGATTGGTCGTCCGTTGGTGTCACTGCCTGATCCCAACGTTACTGAGATAGCCGAGTCTCGGCTGTCTAAATACCAGAGAATACAACAACTTCACCAGAATGTGTGGAAGAGATGGAGTAAAGAGTACATCTCGGAACTCCAACAGCGCACCAAATGGCGCACGCATCTTTCGGACCTCCAGCCTGGTTCCATGGTCCTCATCAAGGATGACAATCTACCCCCTCTGAAGTGGAGGTTAGGCCGGGTCACCGAGCTGCACCCTGGCCTTGACGGCGTTACGCGTGTGGCGTCAGTGAACACTGTGTCAGGAATCGTGAAACGATCCTTCGCCAAATTGTGCCCGCTACCTAGTGTTGTGAACTAGTGCGTTAGCGTTCAGCGCAGTTTTCGTAAAGCCTTTTGGCTCCCCATTGTTCGGGTTTTCTTGTACTAGATTAAGATCCATGTACTATTATGCTTTGTATATATGTGTGTTCATGTTACATGTTTTACTCTAGCTGTTACATGTCAACTCTGTACTGTTTTATTTGAAAGGTTACCCTTTTCAAGGCGGGCGGTATGTTAAGGACTTTATAAACTTTTGCCGCCTCTCTTGCATTCTGAATTCATACTGTGCGCAGTAGACTCCCGTGCGGGTCTGATTCTAAAAACTCACTTACGTTCCATCTGTCAACGTGGCAGCATGCGAACCGGTCCGCACTCCGAAAGCTAATTCTTTGTAAATGTTCAAACGTTCAATGTGTTGTTTATTGCTAATAAAGTAACATATTTCCGGCTTTCAACGAGTGTATTTATTCAGTGAAACCTACAATTCATACAGTCCACAAATTCCAAGGCGAGCTGGCAATCAGGAATTTTCCAAATAACGGAAAACTGAGAAGGCTCCACAACAGTACTATTGAGCTTTAAACAACTAGAAATAACCAGGGGATTGTTTCTCTTAAGTATTAATCTTGGAGATTACAGTACTATAATTACTGACATTTGCCAGTTCGCGAAGAGTTATTTATAACGCTCATTAGCTCTAACAATTACCAACCAATATTACTTTATTACGTTTCCCGGCTCTTAAAATTAAGCTGGCTTAGATTCCATAAGTTACAGCTACTAGGACACGAGATGAGCGACCTCTGAACGCCTCAAGCGGTAGCAGTTTTATATGTTGCTGCACATCGTCATTTACAAATGTTTACTATCGTACAATTGAGCTTTAAACAACTAGAAACATCCAGAGGATTGTTTTTTGTACGTCTTAATATTGGAGATTATAGTACTATAATTAGTGACATTTGCCAGCTCGCGAAGAGTTATTTATAATGCCTATTAGCTCTAACAATTAAGAACCAATAACATTTTTTTACGTTTCCCGGCTCTTAAAGCAAAGCTGCCGTAGATTCAATAAGTTACAGCTACTAGGACGCCAGAAGAGTAACCTTTGAACGTTTCAAACATTAGCAGCGTTATATTTTGGTGCACATGGGCATTTACAAATGTTTACTATCGTACTATTTAGCTTTAAACAATTAGAAACAACCTCGGGATTGTTTCTCTTACGTCTTAATCTTGGAGATTACAGTACTAAAATTACTGAAATCTGCCAGTCCTTGAAGAGTTATTTATAACGTCTATTAGCTCTGACAATTACCAACCAGTAAAATTTTATTACGTTTCTCTGCTCTTAAAGCTAAGCTGGCGTCGATTCCATAAGTTACAGCTACTAGGACGCCAAAAAGAGTAACCGTCACACAGTAGTTGGAGATTACAGTACTATAATTACTGACATTTGCCAGTTCGCGAAGAGTTATTTATAATGCCCATTAGCTCTAACAATTACCAACCAATATCATTTGATTGCGTTTCCCGGCTCTTAAAGCTAAGCTGGCGTAGATTCCATAAGTTACAGCTACTAGGACACGAGATGAGCGATCTCTGAACGCCTCAAGCGGTAGCAGTTTCATATGTTGCTGCACAGCGTCATTTACAAATGTTTACTATCGTACTATTGAGCTTTAAACAACTAGAAACATCCAGAGGATTGTTTTTTGTACATCTTAATATTGGAGATTATAGTACTATAATTAGTGACATTTGCAAGTTCGCGAAGAGTTATTTATAATGCATATCAGCTCTAACAATTACGAACCAGTAACATTTTATTACGTCTCTCAGCTCTTAAAGCTAAGCTGGCGTAGTTTCCATAAGTTACAGCTACTAGGACGCCACAAGAGTAACCTCTGAACGTCTCAAACATTACAAGTGCTATATTTTATTGCACATCGGCATTTACCAATGTTTACTATCGTACTCTTGAGCTTTAAACAACTATAAATAACCAGGGGATTGTTTCTCTTAAGTATTGATCTTGGAGATTACAGTACTATAATTACTGACATTTGCCAGTCCGCGAAGAGTTATTTAGAATGCCCATTAGCTCTAACAATTACCAACCAATATCATTTTATTACGTTTCCCGGCTCTTCAAATTAAGCTGGCTTAGATTCCATAAGTTACAGCTACTAGGACACGAGATGAGCGACCTCTGAACGCCTCAAGCGGTAGTAGTTTTATATGTTGCTGCACATCGTCATTTACAAATGTTTACTATCGTACTATTGAGCTTTAAACAACTAGAAACATCCAGAAGATTATTTTTTGTACGTCTTAATATTGGAGATTATAGTACTCTAATTACTGACATTTGCCAGCTCGCGAAGAGTTATTTATAATGCCTATTAGCTCTAACAAATACGAACCAGTAACATTTTATTACGTCTCTCGGCTCTTAAAGCTAAGCTGGCGTAGTTTCCATAAGTTACAGCTACTAGGACGCCAAAAAGAGTAACCGTCACACAGTAGTTGGAGATTACAGTACTATAATTACTGACATTTGCCAGTTCGCGAAGAGTTATTTATAATGCCCATTAGCTCTAACAATTACCAACCAATATGATTTGATTGCGTTTCCCGGCTCTTAAAGCTAAGCTGGCGTAGATTCCATAAGTTACAGCTACTAGGACACGAGATGAGCGATCTCTGAACGCCTCAAGCGGTAGCAGTTTCATATGTTGCTGCACAGCGTCATTTACAAATGTTTACTATCGTACTATTGAGCTTTAAACAACTAGAAACATCCAGAGGATTGTTTTTTGTACGTCTTAATATTGGAGATTATAGTACTATAATTAGTGACATTTGCAAGTTCGCGAAGAGTTATTTATAATGCCTATTAGCTCTAACAATTACGAACCAGTAACATTTTATTACGTCTCTCAGCTCTTAAAGCTAAGCTGGCGTAGTTACCATAAGTTACAGCTACTAGGACGCCACAAGAGTAACCTCTAAACGTCTCAAACATTACAAGTGCTATATTTTATTGCACATCGGCATTTACCAATGTTTACTATCGTACTCTTGAGCTTTAAACAACTATAAATAACCAGGGGATTGTTTCTCTTAAGTATTGATCTTGGAGATTACAGTACTATAATTACTGACATTTGCCAGTCCGCGAAGAGTTATTTATAATGCCCATTAGCTCTAACAATTACCAACCAATATCATTTTATTACGTTTCCCGGCTCTTAAAGCTAAGCTGGCGTAGTTTCCATAAGTTACAGCTACTAAGACGCGAGAAGAGCTACCTCTGAACGCCTCAAACGGTAGCAGTTTTATATGTTGCTGCACATCGGCATTTACAAATGTTTACTATCGTACTATTGAGCTTTAAACAACTAGAAATAACCAGGGGATTGTTTCTCTTAAATATTAATCTTGGAGATTACAGTACTATAATTACTGACAATTGCCAGTTCGCGAAGAGTTATATATAATGCCCATTAGCTCTAACAATTACCAACCAATATCATTTTATTACGTTTCCCGGCTCTTAAAGCTAAGCTGACGCAGATTCCATAAGTTACAGCTACTAAGACGCGAGAAGAGCTACCTCTGAACGCCTCAAACGGTAGCAGTTTTATATGTTGCTGCACATCGGCATTTACAAATATTTACTATCATACTATTGAGTTTTAAACATCTAGAAATAACCAGGGGATTGTTTCTCTTAAATATTAATCTTGAGATTACAGTACTATAATTACTGACATTTGCCAGTTCGCGAAGAGTTATTTATAATGCCCATTAGCTCTAACAATTACCAACCAATATCATTTTATTACGTTTCCCGGCTCTTAAAGCTAAGCTGGAGTAGTTTCCATATGTTACAGCTACTAAGACGCGAGAAGAGCTACCTCTGAATTCCTCAAACGGTAGCAGTTTTATATGTTGCTGCACATCGGCATTTACATGTGTTTACTATCGTACTATTTAGCTTTAAACAACTAGAAACATCCAGAGGATTGTTTTTTGTAGGTCTTAATATTGGAGATTATAGTACTATAATTACTGACATTTGCCAGCTCACGATGAGTTATATATAATGTTTATTAGCTCTAACATTAAGAACCAATAACATTTTATTACGTTTCCCGGCTCTTAAAGCTAATCTTGCTTAGATTCCATAAGTTACAGCTACTAGGACACGAGACGAGCGACCTCTGAGCGCCTCAAGCGGTAGCAGTTTCATATGTTGCTGCACATCGTCATTTACCAATGTTTACTATCGTACTATTGAGCTTTAAACAACTAGAAACATCCAGAAGATTGTTTTTTGTACGTCTTAATATTGGAGATTATAGTACCATAATTACTGACATTTGCCAGCTCGCGAAGAGTTATTTATAATGCCTATTAGCTCTCACAAATACGAACCAGTAACATTTTATTACGTCTCTCGGCTCTTAAAGCTAAGCTGGCGTAGTTTCCATAAGTTACAGCTACTAGGACGCCAAAAAGAGTAACCGTCACACAGTAGTTGGAGATTACAGTACTATAATTACTGACATTTGCCAGTTCGCGAAGAGTTATTTATAATGCCCATTAGCTCTAACAATTACCAACCAATATTATTTTATTGCGTTTCCCGGCTATTAAAGCTAAGCTGGCGTAGATTCCATAAGTTACAGCTACTAGGACACGAGATGAGCGATCTCTGAACGCCTCAAGCGGTAGCAGTTTCATATGTTGCTGCACAGCGTCATTTACAAATGTTTACTATCGTACTATTGAGCTTTAAACAACTAGAAACATCCAGAGGATTGTTTTTTGTACGTCTTAATATTGGAGATTATAGTACTATAATTAGTGACATTTGCAAGTTCGCGAAGAGTTATTTATAATGCCTATTAGCTCTAACAATTACGAACCAGTAACATTTTATTACGTCTCTCAGCTCTTAAAGCTAAGCTGGCGTAGTTACCATAAGTTACAGCTACTAGGACGCCACAAGAGTAACCTCTAAACGTCTCAAACATTACAAGTGCTATATTTTATTGCACATCGGCATTTACCAATGTTTACTATCGTACTCTTGAGCTTTAAACAACTATAAATAACCAGGGGATTGTTTCTCTTAAGTATTGATCTTGGAGATTACAGTACTATAATTACTGACATTTGCCAGTCCGCGAAGAGTTATTTATAATGCCCATTAGCTCTAACAATTACCAACCAATATCATTTTATTACGTTTCCCGGCTCTTAAAGCTAAGCTGGCGTAGTTTCCATAAGTTACAGCTACTAAGACGCGAGAAGAGCTACCTCTGAACGCCTCAAACGGTAGCAGTTTTATATGTTGCTGCACATCGGCATTTACAAATGTTTACTATCGTACTATTGAGCTTTAAACAACTAGAAATAACCAGGGGATTGTTTCTCTTAAATATTAATCTTGGAGATTACAGTACTATAATTACTGACAATTGCCAGTTCGCGAAGAGTTATATATAATGCCCATTAGCTCTAACAATTACCAACCAATATCATTTTATTACGTTTCCCGGCTCTTAAAGCTAAGCTGACGCAGATTCCATAAGTTACAGCTACTAAGACGCGAGAAGAGCTAACTCTGAACGCCTCAAACGGTAGCAGTTTTATATGTTGCTGCACATCGGCATTTACAAATATTTACTATCATACTATTGAGTTTTAAACATCTAGAAATAACCAGGGGATTGTTTCTCTAAATATTAATCTTGGAGATTACAGTACTATAATTACTGACATTTGCCAGTTCGCGAAGAGTTATTTATAAAGCTCATTAGCTCTAACAATTACCAACCAATATTACTTTATTACGTTTCCCGGCTCTTAAAATTAAGCTGCTTAGATTCCATAAGTTACAGCTACTAGGACACGAGATGCGGTAGCAGTTTTATATGTTGCTGCACATCGTCATTTACAAATGTTTACTATCGTACAATTGAGCTTTAAACAACTAGAAACATCCAGAGGATTGTTTTTTGTACGTCTTAATATTGGAGATTATAGTACTATAATTAGTGACATTTGCCAGCTCGCGAAGAGTTATTTATAATGCCTATTAGCTCTAACAATTAAGAACCAATAACATTTTTTTACGTTTCCCGGCTCTTAAAGCAAAGCTGCCGTAGATTCAGTAAGTTACAGCTACTAGGACGCCAGAAGAGTAACCTTTGAACGTTTCAAACATTAGCAGCGTTATATTTTGGTGCACATGGGCATTTACAAATGTTTACTATCGTACTATTTAGCTTTAAACAATTAGAAACAACCTCGGGATTGTTTCTCTTACGTCTTAATCTTGGAGATTACAGTACTAAAATTACTGAAATCTGCCAGTCCTTGAAGAGTTATTTATAACGTCTATTAGCTCTGACAATTACCAACCAGTAAAATTTTATTACGTTTCTCTGCTCTTAAAGCTAAGCTGGCGTCGATTCCATAAGTTACAGCTACTAGGACGCCAAAAAGAGTAACCGTCACACAGTAGTTGGAGATTACAGTACTATAATTACTGACATTTGCCAGTTCGCGAAGAGTTATTTATAATGCCCATTAGCTCTAACAATTACCAACCAATATCATTTGATTGCGTTTCCCGGCTCTTAAAGCTAAGCTGGCGTAGATTCCATAAGTTACAGCTACTAGGACACGAGATGAGCGATCTCTGAACGCCTCAAGCGGTAGCAGTTTCATATGTTGCTGCACAGCGTCATTTACAAATGTTTACTATCGTACTATTGAGCTTTAAACAACTAGAAATAACCAGGGGATTGTTTCTCTTAAATATTAATCTTGGAGATTACAGTACTATAATTACTGACATTTGCCAGTTCGCGAAGAGTTATATATAATGCCCATTAGCTCTAACAATTACCAACCAATATCATTTTATTACGTTTCCCGGCTCTTAAAGCTAAGCTGGCATAGTTTCCATAAGTTACAGCTACTAAGACGCGAGAAGAGCTACCTCTGAACGCCTCAAACGGTAGCAGTTTTATATGTTGCTGCACATCGG
The DNA here is from genome assembly GCA_940337035.1 of Agriotes lineatus. Lineage (NCBI taxonomy): Eukaryota > Metazoa > Arthropoda > Insecta > Coleoptera > Elateridae > Agriotes > Agriotes lineatus. Next base: position 33,080 of record CALNHX010004197.1, on the reverse strand, counting down.
CATTTACAAATGTTTACTATCGTACTATTGAGCTTTAAACAACTAGAAATAACCAGGGGATTGTTTCTCTTAAATATTAATCTTGGAGATTACAGTACTATAATTACTGACAATTGCCAGTTCGCGAAGAGTTATATATAATGCCCATTATCTCTAACAATTACCAACCAATATCATTTTATTACGTTTCCCGGCTCTTAAAGCTAAGCTGACGTAGATTCCATAAGTTACAGCTACTAAGACGCGAGAAGAGCTACCTCTGAACGCCTCAAACGGTAGCAGTTTTAAATGTTGCTGCACATCGGCATTTACAAATGTTTACTATCGTACTATTGAGTTTTAAACATCTAGAAATAACCAGGGGATTGTTTCTCTTAAATATTAATCTTGAAGATTACAGTACTACAATTACTGACATTTGCCAGTTCGCGAAGAGTTATTTATAATGCTCATTAGCTCTAACAATTATCAACCAATATCATTTTATTACGTTTCCCGGCTCTTAAAGCTAAGCTGGCGTAGATTCCATAAGTTACAGCTACTAAGACGCGAGAAGAGCTACCTTTGAACGCCTCAAACGGTAGCAGTTTTATATGTTGCTGCACATCGGCATTTACAAATGTTTACTATGGTACTATTGAGCTTTAAACAACTAGAAACATCCAGAGGATTGTTTTTTGTAGGTCTTAATATTGGAGATTATAGTACTATAATTACTGACATTTGCCATCTCACGATGAGTTATATATAATGCCTATTAGCTCTAACAATTAAGAACCAATAACATTTTATTACGTTTCCCGGCTCTTAAAGCTAATCTTGCTGAGATTCCATAAGTTACAGCTACTAGGCCACGAGATGAGCGACCTCTGAACGCCTCAAGCGGTAGCAGTTTCATATGTTGCTGCACATCGTCATTTACAAATGTTTACTATCGTACTATTGAGCTTTAAACAACTAGAAACATCCAGAGGATTGTTTTTTGTACGTCTTAATATTGGAGATTATAGTACTATAATTACTGCCATTTTCCAGTTCATAATGCCTATTAGCTCTAACAATTACGCACCAGTAACATTTTATTACGTCTCTCGGCTCTTAAAGCTAAGCTGGCGTAGTTTCCATAAGTTACAGCTACTAGGACACCAAAAAGAATAACTTCTGAACGTCTCAAACAAAAGCAGTGTTATATTTTATTGCACATGGGCATTTACCAATGTTTACTATCGTACTATTGAGCTTTAAACAACTAGAAATAACCAGGGGATTGTTTCTCTTAAATATTAATCTTGGACATTACAGTACTATAATTACTGACACTTGCCAGTTCGCGAAGAGTTATTTATAATGCCCATTAGCTCTAACAATTACCAACCATTATCATTTTATTACGTTTCCCGGCTCTTAAAGCTAAGCTGACGTAGATTCCATAAGTTACAGCTACTAAGACGCGAGAAGAGCTACCGCTGAACGCCTCAAACGGTAGCAGTTTTATATGTTGCTGCACATCGTCATCTACAAATGTTTACTATCGTACTATTGAGCTTTAAACATCTAGAAATAACCAGGGGATTGTTTCTCTTAAATATTAATCTTGGAGATTACAGTACTATAATTACTGACATTTGCCAGTTCGCGAAGAGTTATTTATAATGCCCATTAGCTCTAACAATTACCAAACAATATCATTTTATTACGTTTCCCGGCTCTTAAAATTAAGCTGGCTGAGATTCTATAAGTTACAGCTACTAGGACACGAGATGAGCGACCTCTGAACGCCTCAAGCGGTAGCAATTTTATATGTTGCTGCACATCGTCATTTACGAATGTTTACTATCGTACTATTGAGCTTTAAACAACTAGAAATACCCAGGGGATGATTTCTTTTAAGTATTAATCTTGGAGATTACAGTACTATAATTACTGATATTTGCCAGTTCGCGAAGAGTTATTTATAATGCCCATTAGCTCTAACAATTATCAACCAATATCATTTTATTACGTTTCCCGGCTTTAAAAGCTAAGCTGGCGTAGATTCCATAAGTTACAGCTACTAGGACACGAGATGAGCGATCTCTGAACGCCTCAAGCGGTAGCAGTTTCATATGTTGCTGCACAGCGTCATTTACAAATGTTTACTATCGTACTATTGAGCTTTAAACAACTAGAAACATCCAGAGGATTGTTTTTTGTACGTCTTAATATTGGAGATTATAGTACTATAATTAGTGACATTTGCAAGTTCGCGAAGAGTTATTTATAATGCCTATTAGCTCTAACAATTACGAACCAGTAACATTTTATTACGTCTCTCAGCTCTTAAAGCTAAGCTGGCGTAGTTACCATAAGTTACAGCTACTAGGACGCCACAAGAGTAACCTCTAAACGTCTCAAACATTACAAGTGCTATATTTTATTGCACATCGGCATTTACCAATGTTTACTATCGTACTCTTGAGCTTTAAACAACTATAAATAACCAGGGGATTGTTTCTCTTAAGTATTGATCTTGGAGATTACAGTACTATAATTACTGACATTTGCCAGTCCGCGAAGAGTTATTTATAATGCCCATTAGCTCTAACAATTACCAACCAATATCATTTTATTACGTTTCCCGGCTCTTAAAGCTAAGCTGGCGTAGTTTCCATAAGTTACAGCTACTAAGACGCGAGAAGAGCTACCTCTGAACGCCTCAAACGGTAGCAGTTTTATATGTTGCTGCACATCGGCATTTACAAATGTTTACTATCGTACTATTGAGCTTTAAACAACTAGAAATAACCAGGGGATTGTTTCTCTTAAATATTAATCTTGGAGATTACAGTACTATAATTACTGACAATTGCCAGTTCGCGAAGAGTTATATATAATGCCCATTAGCTCTAACAATTACCAACCAATATCATTTTATTACGTTTCCCGGCTCTTAAAGCTAAGCTGACGCAGATTCCATAAGTTACAGCTACTAAGACGCGAGAAGAGCTACCTCTGAACGCCTCAAACGGTAGCAGTTTTATATGTTGCTGCACATCGGCATTTACAAATATTTACTATCATACTATTGAGTTTTAAACATCTAGAAATAACCAGGGGATTGTTTCTCTTAAATATTAATCTTGGAGATTACAGTACTATAATTACTGACATTTGCCAGTTCGCGAAGAGTTATTTATAATGCCCATTAGCTCTAACAATTACCAACCAATATCATTTTATTACGTTTCCCGGCTCTTAAAGCTAAGCTGGAGTAGTTTCCATATGTTACAGCTACTAAGACGCGAGAAGAGCTACCTCTGAATTCCTCAAACGGTAGCAGTTTTATATGTTGCTGCACATCGGCATTTACATGTGTTTACTATCGTACTATTTAGCTTTAAACAACTAGAAACATCCAGAGGATTGTTTTTTGTAGGTCTTAATATTGGAGATTATAGTACTATAATTACTGACATTTGCCAGCTCACGATGAGTTATATAGGTATAATGTTTATTAGCTCTAACAATTAAGAACCAATAACATTTTATTACGTTTCCCGGCTCTTAAAGCTAATCTTGCTTAGATTCCATAAGTTACAGCTACTAGGACACGAGACGAGCGACCTCTGAGCGCCTCAAGCGGTAGCAGTTTCATATGTTGCTGCACATCGTCATTTACCAATGTTTACTATCGTACTATTGAGCTTTAAACAACTAGAAACATCCAGAAGATTGTTTTTTGTACGTCTTAATATTGGAGATTATAGTACCATAATTACTGACATTTGCCAGCTCGCGAAGAGTTATTTATAATGCCTATTAGCTCTCACAAATACGAACCAGTAACATTTTATTACGTCTCTCGGCTCTTAAAGCTAAGCTGGCGTAGTTTCCATAAGTTACAGCTACTAGGACGCCAAAAAGAGTAACCGTCACACAGTAGTTGGAGATTACAGTACTATAATTACTGACATTTGCCAGTTCGCGAAGAGTTATTTATAATGCCCATTAGCTCTAACAATTACCAACCAATATCATTTTATTGCGTTTCCCGGCTATTAAAGCTAAGCTGGCGTAGATTCCATAAGTTACAGCTACTAGGACACGAGATGAGCGATCTCTGAACGCCTCAAGCGGTAGCAGTTTCATATGTTGCTGCACAGCGTCATTTACAAATGTTTACTATCGTACTATTGAGCTTTAAACAACTAGAAACATCCAGAGGATTGTTTTTTGTACGTCTTAATATTGGAGATTATAGTACTATAATTAGTGACATTTGCAAGTTCGCGAAGAGTTATTTATAATGCCTATTAGCTCTAACAATTACGAACCAGTAACATTTTATTACGTCTCTCAGCTCTTAAAGCTAAGCTGGCGTAGTTACCATAAGTTACAGCTACTAGGACGCCACAAGAGTAACCTCTAAACGTCTCAAACATTACAAGTGCTATATTTTATTGCACATCGGCATTTACCAATGTTTACTATTGTACTCTTGAGCTTTAAACAACTATAAATAACCAGGGGATTGTTTCTCTTAAGTATTGATCTTGGAGATTACAGTACTATAATTACTGACATTTGCCAGTCCGCGAAGAGTTATTTATAATGCCCATTAGCTCTAACAATTACCAACCAATATCATTTTATTACGTTTCCCGGCTCTTAAAGCTAAGCTGGCGTAGTTTCCATAAGTTACAGCTACTAAGACGCGAGAAGAGCTACCTCTGAACGCCTCAAACGGTAGCAGTTTTATATGTTGCTGCACATCGGCATTTACAAATGTTTACTATCGTACTATTGAGCTTTAAACAACTAGAAATAACCAGGGATTGTTTCTCTTAAATATTAATCTTGGAGATTACAGTACTATAATTACTGACAATTGCCAGTTCGCGAAGAGTTATATATAATGCCCATTAGCTCTAACAATTACCAACCAATATCATTTTATTACGTTTCCCGGCTCTTAAAGCTAAGCTGACGCAGATTCCATAAGTTACAGCTACTAAGACGCGAGAAGAGCTACCTCTGAACGCCTCAAACGGTAGCAGTTTTATATGTTGCTGCACATCGGCATTTACAAATATTTACTATCATACTATTGAGTTTTAAACATCTAGAAATAACCAGGGGATTGTTTCTCTTAAATATTAATCTTGGAGATTACAGTACTATAATTACTGACATTTGCCAGTTCGCGAAGAGTTATTTATAACGCTCATTAGCTCTAACAATTACCAACCAATATTACTTTATTACGTTTCCCGGCTCTTAAAATTAAGCTGGCTTAGATTCCATAAGTTACAGCTACTAGGACACGAGATGCGGTAGCAGTTTTATATGTTGCTGCACATCGTCATTTACAAATGTTTACTATCGTACAATTGAGCTTTAAACAACTAGAAACATCCAGAGGATTGTTTTTTGTACGTCTTAATATTGGAGATTATAGTACTATAATTACTGACATTTGCCAGCTCGCGAAGAGTTATTTATAATGCCTATTAGCTCTAACAATTAAGAACCAATAACATTTTTTTACGTTTCCCGGCTCTTAAAGCAAAGCTGCCGTAGATTCAATAAGTTACAGCTACTAGGACGCCAGAAGAGTAACCTTTGAACGTTTCAAACATTAGCAGCGTTATATTTTGGTGCACATGGGCATTTACAAATGTTTACTATCGTACTATTTAGCTTTAAACAATTAGAAACAACCTCGGGATTGTTTCTCTTACGTCTTAATCTTGGAGATTACAGTACTAAAATTACTGAAATCTGCCAGTCCTTGAAGAGTTATTTATAACGTCTATTAGCTCTGACAATTACCAACCAGTAAAATTTTATTACGTTTCTCTGCTCTTAAAGCTAAGCTGGCGTCGATTCCATAAGTTACAGCTACTAGGACGCCAAAAAGAGTAACCGTCACACAGTAGTTGGAGATTACAGTACTATAATTACTGACATTTGCCAGTTCGCGAAGAGTTATTTATAATGCCCATTAGCTCTAACAATTACCAACCAATATCATTTGATTGCGTTTCCCGGCTCTTAAAGCTAAGCTGGCGTAGATTCCATAAGTTACAGCTACTAGGACACGAGATGAGCGATCTCTGAACGCCTCAAGCGGTAGCAGTTTCATATGTTGCTGCACAGCGTCATTTACAAATGTTTACTATCGTACTATTGAGCTTTAAACAACTAGAAACATCCAGAGGATTGTTTTTTGTACATCTTAATATTGGAGATTATAGTACTATAATTAGTGACATTTGCAAGTTCGCGAAGAGTTATTTATAATGCATATCAGCTCTAACAATTACGAACCAGTAACATTTTATTACGTCTCTCAGCTCTTAAAGCTAAGCTGGCGTAGTTTCCATAAGTTACAGCTACTAGGACGCCACAAGAGTAACCTCTGAACGTCTCAAACATTACAAGTGCTATATTTTATTGCACATCGGCATTTACCAATGTTTACTATCGTACTCTTGAGCTTTAAACAACTATAAATAACCAGGGGATTGTTTCTCTTAAGTATTGATCTTGGAGATTACAGTACTATAATTACTGACATTTGCCAGTCCGCGAAGAGTTATTTAGAATGCCCATTAGCTCTAACAATTACCAACCAATATCATTTTATTACGTTTCCCGGCTCTTCAAATTAAGCTGGCTTAGATTCCATAAGTTACAGCTACTAGGACACGAGATGAGCGACCTCTGAACGCCTCAAGCGGTAGTAGTTTTATATGTTGCTGCACATCGTCATTTACAAATGTTTACTATCGTACTATTGAGCTTTAAACAACTAGAAACATCCAGAAGATTATTTTTTGTACGTCTTAATATTGGAGATTATAGTACTCTAATTACTGACATTTGCCAGCTCGCGAAGAGTTATTTATAATGCCTATTAGCTCTAACAAATACGAACCAGTAACATTTTATTACGTCTCTCGGCTCTTAAAGCTAAGCTGGCGTAGTTTCCATAAGTTACAGCTACTAAGACGCGAGAAGAGCTACCTCTGAACGCCTCAAACGGTAGCAGTTTTATATGTTGCTGCACATCGGCATTTACAAATGTTTACTATCGTACTATTGAGCTTTAAACAACTAGAAACATCCAGAAGATTATTTTTTGTAGGTCTTAATATTGGAGATTATAGTACTCTAATTACTGACATTTGCCAGCTCGCGAAGAGTTATTTATAATGCCTATTAGCTCTAACAATTACCAACCAATATCATTTTATTACGTTTCCCGGCTCTTAAAGCTAAGCTGGCGTAGTTTCCATAAGTTACAGCTACTAAGACGCGAGAAGAGCTACCTCTGAACGCCTCAAACGGTAGCAGTTTTATATGTTGCTGCACATCGGCATTTACAAATGTTTACTATCGTACTATTGAGCTTTAAACAACTAGAAATAACCAGGGGATTGTTTCTCTTAAATATTAATCTTGGAGATTACAGTACTATAATTACTGACAATTGCCAGTTCGCGAAGAGTTATATATAATGCCCATTAGCTCTAACAATTACCAACCAATATCATTTTATTACGTTTCCCGGCTCTTAAAGCTAAGCTGACGCAGATTCCATAAGTTACAGCTACTAAGACGCGAGAAGAGCTACCTCTGAACGCCTCAAACGGTAGCAGTTTTATATGTTGCTGCACATCGGCATTTACAAATATTTACTATCATACTATTGAGTTTTAAACATCTAGAAATAACCAGGGGATTGTTTCTCTTAAATATTAATCTTGGAGATTACAGTACTATAATTACTGACATTTGCCAGTTCGCGAAGAGTTATTTATAATGCCCATTAGCTCTAACAATTACCAACCAATATCATTTTATTACGTTTCCCGGCTCTTAAAGCTAAGCTGGAGTAGTTTCCATATGTTACAGCTACTAAGACGCGAGAAGAGCTACCTCTGAATTCCTCAAACGGTAGCAGTTTTATATGTTGCTGCACATCGGCATTTACATGTGTTTACTATCGTACTATTTAGCTTTAAACAACTAGAAACATCCAGAGGATTGTTTTTTGTAGGTCTTAATATTGGAGATTATAGTACTATAATTACTGACATTTGCCAGCTCACGATGAGTTATATATAATGTTTATTAGCTCTAACAATTAAGAACCAATAACATTTTATTACGTTTCCCGGCTCTTAAAGCTAATCTTGCTTAGATTCCATAAGTTACAGCTACTAGGACACGAGACGAGCGACCTCTGAGCGCCTCAAGCGGTAGCAGTTTCATATGTTGCTGCACATCGTCATTTACCAATGTTTACTATCGTACTATTGAGCTTTAAACAACTAGAAACATCCAGAAGATTGTTTTTTGTACGTCTTAATATTGGAGATTATAGTACCATAATTACTGACATTTGCCAGCTCGCGAAGAGTTATTTATAATGCCTATTAGCTCTAACAAATACGAACCAGTAACATTTTATTACGTCTCTCGGCTCTTAAAGCTAAGCTGGCGTAGTTTCCATAAGTTACAGCTACTAGGACGCCAAAAAGAGTAACCGTCACACAGTAGTTGGAGATTACAGTACTATAATTACTGACATTTGCCAGTTCGCGAAGAGTTATTTATAATGCCCATTAGCTCTAACAATTACCAACCAATATCATTTTATTGCGTTTCCCGGCTATTAAAGCTAAGCTGGCGTAGATTCCATAAGTTACAGCTACTAGGACACGAAATGAGCGACATCTGAACGCCTCAAGCGGTAGCAGTTTCATATGTTGCTGCACAGCGTCATTTACAAATGTTTACTATCGTACTATTGAGCTTTAAACAACTAGAAACATCCAGAGGATTGTTTTTTGTACGTCTTAATATTGGAGATTATAGTACTATAATTAGTGACATTTGCAAGTTGGCGAAGAGTTATTTATAATGCCTATTAGCTCTAACAATTACGAACCAGTAACATTTTATTACGTCTCTCAGCTCTTAAAGCTAAGCTGGCGTAGTTTCCATAAGTTACAGCTACTAGGACGCCACAAGAGTAACCTCTGAATGTCTCAAACATTACAAGTGCTATATTTTATTGCACATCGGCATTTACCAATGTTTACTATCGTACTCTTGAGCTTTAAACAACTATAAATAACCAGGGGATTGTTTCTCTTAAGTATTGATCTTAGAGATTACAGTACTATAATTACTGACATTTGCCAGTCTGCGAAGAGTTAATTATAATGCCCATTAGCTCTAACAATTACCAACCAATATCATTTTATTACGTTTCCCGGCTCTTCAAATTAAGCTGGCTTAGATTCCATAAGTTACAGCTACTAGGACGCGAGAAGAGCTACCTCTGAACGCCTCAAGCGGTAGCAGTTTTATATGTTGCTGCACATCGTCATTCACAAATGTTTACTATCGTACTATTGAGCTTTAAACAACTAGAAACAACCAAGGGATTGTTTTTATTACGTCTTAATATTAGAGATTACGGTACTACAATTACTGACTTCTGCCAGCTTGCGAAGAGTTATTTATAATGCCTATTAGCTTTAACAATTAAGAACCAATAAATTTATTACGTTTGCCGGCTCTTAAAGCTAAGCTGTCGTAGATTCCATAAGTTACAGCTGTTAAGACGCGAGAAGAGCTACCTCTGAACGCCTCAAACGGTAGCAGTTTTATATGTTGCTGCACATCGGCATTTACAAATCTTTACTATCATACTATTGAGCTTTAAACATCTAGAAATAACCAGGGGATTGTTTCTCTTAAATATTAATCTTGGAGATTACAGTACTATAATTACTGACATTTGCCAGTTCGCGAAGAGTTATATATAATGCCCATTAGCTCTAACAATTACCAACCAATATCATTTTATTACGTTTCCCGGCTCTTAAAGCTAAGCTGGCATAGTTTCCATAAGTTACAGCTACTAAGACGCGAGAAGAGCTACCTCTGATCGCCTCAAACGGTAGCAGTTTTATATGTTGCTGCACATCGGCATTTACAAATGTTTACTATCGTACTATTGAGCTTTAAACAACTAGAAATAACCAGGGGATTGTTTCTCTTAAATATTAATCTTGGAGATTACAGTACTATAATTACTGACAATTGCCAGTTCGCGAAGAGTTATATATAATGCCCATTATCTCTAACAATTACCAACCAATATCATTTTATTACGTTTCCCGGCTCTTAAAGCTAAGCTGACGTAGATTCCATAAGTTACAGCTACTAAGACGCGAGAAGAGCTACCTCTGAACGCCTCAAACGGTAGCAGTTTTAAATGTTGCTGCACATCGGCATTTACAAATGTTTACTATCGTACTATTGAGTTTTAAACATCTAGAAATAACCAGGGGATTGTTTCTCTTAAATATTAATCTTGAAGATTACAGTACTACAATTACTGACATTTGCCAGTTCGCGAAGAGTTATTTATAATGCTCATTAGCTCTAACAATTATCAACCAATATCATTTTATTACGTTTCCCGGCTCTTAAAGCTAAGCTGGCGTAGATTCCATAAGTTACAGCTACTAAGACGCGAGAAGAGCTACCTTTGAACGCCTCAAACGGTAGCAGTTTTATATGTTGCTGCACATCGGCATTTACAAATGTTTACTATGGTACTATTGAGCTTTAAACAACTAGAAACATCCAGAGGATTGTTTTTTGTAGGTCTTAATATTGGAGATTATAGTACTATAATTACTGACATTTGCCATCTCACGATGAGTTATATATAATGCCTATTAGCTCTAACAATTAAGAACCAATAACATTTTATTACGTTTCCCGGCTCTTAAAGCTAATCATGCTGAGATTCCATAAGTTACAGCTACTAGGCCACGAGATGAGCGACCTCTGAACGCCTCAAGCGGTAGCAGTTTCATATGTTGCTGCACATCGTCATTTACAAATGTTTACTATCGTACTATTGAGCTTTAAACAACTAGAAACATCCAGAGGATTGTTTTTTGTACGTCTTAATATTGGAGATTATAGTACTATAATTACTGCCATTTTCCAGTTCATAATGCCTATTAGCTCTAACAATTACGCACCAGTAACATTTTATTACGTCTCTCGGCTCTTAAAGCTAAGCTGGCGTAGTTTCCATAAGTTACAGCTACTAGGACGCCAAAAAGAATAACTTCTGAACGTCTCAAACAAAAGCAGTGTTATATTTTATTGCACATGGGCATTTACCAATGTTTACTATCGTACTATTGAGCTTTAAACAACTAGAAATAACCAGGGGATTGTTTCTCTTAAATATTAATCTTGGACATTACAGTACTATAACTACTGACACTTGCCAGTTCGCGAAGAGTTATTTATAATGCCCATTAGCTCTAACAATTACCAACCATTATCATTTTATTACGTTTCCCGGCTCTTAAAGCTAAGCTGACGTAGATTCCATAAGTTACAGCTACTAAGACGCGAGAAGAGCTACCGCTGAACGCCTCAAACGGTAGCAGTTTTATATGTTGCTGCACATCGTCATCTACAAATGTTTACTATCGTACTATTGAGCTTTAAACATCTAGAAATAACCAGGGGATTGTTTCTCTTAAATATTAATCTTGGAGATTACAGTACTATAATTACTGACATTTGCCAGTTCGCGAAGAGTTATTTATAATGCCCATTAGCTCTAACAATTACCAAACAATATCATTTTATTACGTTTCCCGGCTCTTAAAATTAAGCTGGCTGAGATTCTATAAGTTACAGCTACTAGGACACGAGATGAGCGACCTCTGAACGCCTCAAGCGGTAGCAATTTTATATGTTGCTGCACATCGTCATTTACGAATGTTTACTATCGTACTATTGAGCTTTAAACAACTAGAAATACCCAGGGGATGATTTCTTTTAAGTATTAATCTTGGAGATTACAGTACTATAATTACTGATATTTGCCAGTTCGCGAAGAGTTATTTATAATGCCCATTAGCTCTAACAATTATCAACCAATATCATTTTATTACGTTTCCCGGCTTTAAAAGCTAAGCTGGCGTAGATTCCATAAGTTACAGCTACTAAGACGCGAGAAGAGCTACCTCTGAATACCTCAAACGGTAGCAGTTTTATATGTTGCTGCACATAGGCATTTGCAAATGTTTACTATCGTACTATTGAGCTTTAAACAACAAGGTACATCCAGAGGTTTGTTTTTTGTACGTCTTATATTGGAGATTATAGTACTATAACTACTGACATTTGCTAGCTCACGATAAGTTATATATAATGCCTATTAGTTCTAACAATTAAGAACCAATAACATTTTATTACGTTTCCCGGCTCTTAAAGTTAAGCTGCCTTAGATTCCATAAGTTACAGCTACTAGGACACGAAATGAGCGACCTCTGAACGCCTCAAGCGGTAGCAGTTTCATATGTTGCTGCACAGCGTCATTTACAAATGTTTACTATCGTACTATTGAGCTGTAAACAACTAGAAACATTCAGAGGATTGTTTTTTGGACGTCTTAATATTGGAGATTATAGTACTATAATTACTGACATTTTCCAGTTCACGAAGAGTTAATTATAATGCCTATTAGCTCTAACAATTACGAACAAGTAACATTTTATTACATCTTTCAGCTCTTAAAACTAAGCTGGCGTAGTTTCCATAAGTTACAGCTACTAGGACGCCACAAGAGTAACCTCTGAACGTCTCAAACATTAGCAGTGCTATATTTCATTGCACATCGGCATTTACCTATGTTTACTATCGTACTATTGAGCCTTAAACAACTATAAATAACCAGGGGATTACTTCTTTTAAGTATTAATCTTGGATATTACAGTACTATAATTACTGACATTTGCCAATTCGCGAAGAGTTATTTATAATTCCCATTAGCTCTAACAATTACCAACCAATATCATTTTAATACGTTTCCCGGCTCTTCAAATTAAGCAGGCTTAGATTCCATAAGTTACAGCTACTAGGACACGAGATGAGCGACCTCTGAACGCCTCAAGCGGTAGCAGTTTTATATGTTGCTGCACATCGTCATTTACAAATGTTTACTATCGTACTATTGAGCTTTAAACAACTAGAAACAACCAAGGGATTGTTTTTATTACGTCTTAATATTAGAGATTACGGTACTATAATTACTGACTTCTGCCAGCTCGCGAAGAGTTATTTATAATGCCTATTAGCTCTAACAATTAAGGATCAATAAATTTATTACGTTTCCCGGCTCTTAAAGCTAAGCTGCCGTAGATTCCATATGTTACAGCTACTAGGACGCCAGAAGAGTAACCTTTGAACGTCTCAAACATTAGCGGTGTTATATTTTATTGCACATGGGCATTTACCAATGTTTACTATCGTACTATTGAGCCTAAAACAACTAGAAATAGTGGATTGTTTCTCTTACGTCTTAATCTTGGAGGTACAGTACTAAAATTACTTAAATCTACCCGTTCTTGAAGAGTTATTTATAACGTCTATTAGCTCTGACAATTACCAATCAGTAAAATTTTATTACGTTTCTCAGCTCTTAAAGCTAAGCTGGCGTCGATTCCATAAGTTACAGCTACTAGGACGCCAGAATAGCTAGGTACCTATGACCGCGTCACACAGTAGCAGTTTTATATGTTGCTGCACATCGTCATTTACAAATGTTTACTATCGTACTATTGAGCTTTAAACAACTATAAACAACCAAGGGATTGTTTTTATTACGTCTTAATCTTGGAGATTACAGTACTATAATTACTGAAATTTGACAGTTCGCGAAGAGATATTTATAATGCCTACTAGCTCTAACAATTACCAACAAGTACCATTTTATTACGTTTCTCTACTCTTAAAGCTAAGCTGGCGTAGATTCGATAAGTTACAGCTACCAGGACGCGAGAAAAGCTAGGTACCTCTTAACGCCTCAAACAGTAGCAGTTTGATATGTTGTTGCTCATCAGCATTTTCAAATGTTTGCTATCGTACTATTGAGCTTTAAACAACTAGAAACAACCTGGGAAGTGTTTTTATTACGTCTTAATCTTGGAGATTACAGTACTATAATTACTGACATCAGCCATTTCGCGAAGAGTTATTTATAATGCCCATTAGCTCTAACAATTACCAACCAATATCATTTTAGTACGTTTCCCGGCTCTTAAAGCTACGCTGGCTTAGATTCGATGGGTTACAGCTATTAGGACACGAGAAGAGCTACCTCTGAACTCCTCAAACGGTGGCAGTTTTATATGTTGCTGCACATCGGCATTTACAAATGTTTACTATCGTACTATTCAGCTTTAAGCAGTTAAAAACAACCGGAAGATTGTTTGTCTTACGTCATAATCTTGGAGATTACAGTAATATAATTACTGACATTTGCCAGTTCGCGAAGAGTTATTTATAATGCCCATTAGCTCTAACAAATACCAACCAATATCATTTTATTACGTTTCCCAGCTCTTAAAGCTACGCTGGCTTAGAATCGATCGGTTACAGCTATTAGGAAACGAGAAGAGCTACCTCTGAACTTCTCAATCGGTAGCAGTTTTATATGTTGCTGCACATCGGCATTTACAAATGTATACTATCGTACTATTGAGCCTTAAACAACTAGAAACATCCAGAGGATTGATTTTTGTACGTCTTAATATTGGAGATTATAGTACTATAATTACTGACACATGCCAGCACACGATGAGTTATATATAATGCCTATTAGCTCTAACAATTAAGAACCAATAACATTTGATTACGTTTCCCGGCTCTTAAAATTAAGCTGCCGTAGATTCCATAAGTTACAGCTATTAGGACTCCAGAAGAGTAACCTTTGAACGTCTCAAACATTAGCAGTGTTATATTTTATTGCACATGGGCATTTACCAATGTTTACTATCGTACTATTGAGCTTTAAACAACTAAAAATCACCAGGGGATTGTTCCTCTTAAGTATTAATATTTTAGATTACAGTACTATAATTACTGACATTTGCCAGTTTGCGAAGAGGTATTTATAATGCCCATTAGCTCTGACAATTACCAACCAGTATTATTTTATTACGTTTCCCGGTTCTTAAAATTAAGCTGGCTTAGATTCCATATGTTACAGCTACTAGGACACGAGATGAGCGTCCTCTGAACGCCTTTAGCGGTAGCAGTTTATATGTTGCTGCACATCGTCATTTACAAATGTTTACTATCTTACTATTGAGCTTTAAAAAACTATAATCATCCAGAGGATTGTTTTTTGTATGTCTTAATATTGGAGATTACAGTAGTATAATTACTGACATCTAACAGCTCGCGAAGAGTTATTTATAATGCCTATTAGCTCTAACAATTACGAACCAGCAACAATTTATTGCCTTTCCCGGCTCTTAAAGCTAAGCTGGCGTAGATTCCATAGGTTACAACTGGTAGAACGCTAGAAGAGCTACCTCCAATGAATCAAACGGTAGCAGTTTTATATGTTGCTGCACATCGTCATTTACAAATATTTACTATCTTACTATTGAGCTTTAACAACTAGAAACATCCAGAGGATTGTTTTTTGTATGTCTTAATATTGGAGATTAAAGTAGTATAATTACTGACATCTAACAGCATGCGAAGAGTTATTTATAATGCCTAATAGCTCTAACAATTACGAACCAGTAACATTTTATTACGTCTCTCGGCTCTTAAAGCTAAGCTGGCGTAGATTCCATATGTTACAATAGATAGGACGCTAGAAGAGCTACCTCTAATGCCTCTAACGGTGGCATTTTTATATGTCGGTGGACATCGGCATTTACAAATATTTACACTTGTACTATTAAGCTTTAAACAACTAGAAACAACCGGGGGATCGTTTGTCTTACGTCATAATCTTGGAGATTACAGTACTATAATTACTGACATCTAACAGCTTGCGAAGAGTTATTTATAATGCCTAATAGCTCTAACAATTACGAACCACTAACAATTTGTTACCTTTCCCGGCTCGTAAAGCTAAGCTGGCGTAGAATCCATAGGTTACAACTGATCGGACGCTAAAAGAGCTACCTCTAATGCTTCAAACGGTAGCAGTTTTATATGTTGGTGCACATCGGCATTTACAAATGTTTACACTTGTACTATTGAGCTTTATCAACTAGAAACAACCGGCGGAATGTTTGTCTTACCTCTTAATCTTGGAGATTATAGTACTATAATTACCGACATCTGTCAGATCGGGAAGAGTTATTTATAATGCCTATTAGCGCTAACATTTACGAACCAGTAACAATTTATTACCTTTCCCAGCTCTTAAAGCTAAGCTGGTGTAGATTCCATAGCTTAGAACTGCTAGGACGCTAAAAGAGCTATCTCTAATGCCTCAAACGGTAACAGTTTCATATGTTAGGCACATCGGCATTTACAAATGTTTACACTTGTACTATTGAGCTTTATCAACTAGAAACAACCGGAGGATTGTTTGTCTTAAGCCTTATTCTTAGAGATTACAGTACTCTAATTACTGACACCTGCCAGGTTGCGAAGAGTTAATTATAATGCCTATTAGCTCTAACAATTAAGAACAAGTAACAATTTATTACGTTTCCCGGCTCTTAAAGTTAAGCTGGCTTAGATTCCATAAGTTACAGCTACTAGGACACGAGATGAGCGACCTCTGAACGCCTCAAGCGGTAGAAGTTTCATATGTTGCTGCACAGCGTCATTTACAAATGTTTACTATCGTACTATTGAGCTTTAAACAACTAGAAACATCCAGAGGATTGTTTTTTGGACGTCTTAATATTGGAGATTATGGTACTATAATTACTGACATTTTCCAGTTCACGAAGAGTTAATTATAATGCCTATTAGCTCTAACAATTATGAACCAGTAACATTTTATTACGTCTCTCAGCTCTTAAAGCTAAGCTGGCGTAGTTTCAATAAGTTACAGCCACTAGGACGCCACAAGAGTAACCTCTGAACGTCTCAAACATTAGCAGTGCTATATTTTATTGCACATCGGCATTTACCAATGTTTACTATCGTACTATTGAGCTTTAAACAACTATAAATAACCAGAGGATTGTTTCTTTTAAGTATTATTCTTGGAGATTACAGTACTATAATTACTGACATCTGTCAGATCGCGAAGAGTTATTTACAATACCTAATAGCGCTAACAATTACGTACCAGTAACAATTTATTACCTTTCCCAGCTCTTAAAGCTAAGCTGGCGTAGATTCCAAAGGTTACAACTGATAGGACGCTAGAAGAGCTACCTCTAATGCTTCAAACGGTAGCAGTTTTATATGTTGGTGCACATCGGCATTTACAAATGTTTACAATTGTACTATTGAGCTTTATCAACTAGAAACAACCGGCGGAATGTTTGTCTTACCTCTTATTCTTGGAGATTACAGTACTATAATTACTGACACCTGTCAGATCGCGAAGAGTTATTTACTAAACCTAATAGCTCTAGCAATTACGAACCAGTAACAATTTATTACCTTTCCCGCTTCTTAAAGCTAAGCTGGCGTAGATTCCATAGGTTACAACTGATCGGACGCTAAAAGAACTACCTCTAATGCTTCAAGCGGTAGCAGTTTTATATGTTGGTGCACATCGGCATTTACAAATGTTTACACTTGTACTATTGAGCTTTATCAATTAGAAACAACCGGCGGAATGTTTGTCTTACCTCTTAATCTTGGAGATTATAGTACTATAATTACCGACATCTGTCAAATCGCGAAGAGTTATTTATAATGCCCATTAGCTATAACAATTACCAACCAATATCATTTTATTACGTTTCCCGGCTCTTAAAGCTAAGCTGGCGTAGTTTCCATATGTTACAGCTACTAAGACGCGAGAAGAGCTACCTCTGAACGCCTCAAACGGTAGCAGTTTTATATGTTGCTGCACATCGGCATTTACAATTAAAGCTAAGCTGGCGTAGATTCCATAGGTTACAACTGATAGGACGCTCGAAGAGCTACCTCTAATGCCTCAAACAGTGGCAGTTTTATATGTCGGTGTTCATCGGCATTTACAAATGTTTCACTTGTACTATTGAGCTTTAAACAACTGGAAACAACCGGGGGATTGCTTGTCTTGCGTCTAACGGTAGCAGTTTTATATGTTGGTGCACATCGGTTTTTACAAATGTTTACACTTGTACTATTGAGATTTATCAACTAGAAACAACCGGCGGAATTTTTGTCTTACCTCTTATTCTTGGAGATTACAGTACTATAATTACTGACATCTGTCAGATCGCGAAGAGTTATTTACAATACCTAATAGCGCTAACAATTACGAACCAGTAACAATTTATTACCTTTCCCAGCTCTTAAAGCTAAGCTGGCGTAGATTCCATAGGTTACAACTGATAGGACGCTAAAAGAGCTACAATGCCTCAAACGGTAGCAGTTTTATATGTTGGTGCACATCGGCATTTACAAATGTTTACACTTGTACTATTGAGCTTTATCAACTAGAAACAACCGGCGGAATGTTTGTCTTACCTCTTATTCTTGGAGATTACAGTACTATAATTACTGACATCTGTCAGATCGCGAAGAGTTATTTACAATACCTAATAGCGCTAACAATTACGAACCAGTAACAATTTATTACCTTTCCCAGCTCTTAAAGCTAAGCTGGCGTAGATTCCATAGGTTACAACTGATAGGACGCTAGAAGAGCTACCTCTAATGCCTCAAACGGTAGCAGTTTTATATGTTTGGTGCACATCGGCATTTACAAATGTTTACACTTGTACTATTGAGCTTTATCAACTAGAAACAACCGGCGGAATGTTTGTCTTACCTCTTATTCTTTTAGATTACAGTACTATAATTACTGACATCTGTCAGATCGCGAAGAGTTATTTACAATACCTAATAGCGCTAACAATTACGAACCAGTAACAATTTATTACCTTTCCCAGCTCTTAAAGCTAAGCTGGCGTAGAATCCATAGGTTACAACTGATCGGACGCAAAAGAACTACCTCTAATGCTTCAAGCGGTAGCAGTTTTATATGTTGGTGCACATCGGCATTTACAAATGTTTACACTTGTACTATTGAGCTTTATCAATTAGAAACAACCGGCGGAATGTTTGTCTTACCTCTTAATCTTGGAGATTATAGTACTATAATTACCGACATCTGTCAAATCGCGAAGAGTTATTTATAATGCCCATTAGCTCTAACAATTACCAACCAATATCATTTTATTACGTTTCCCGGCTCTTAAAGCTAAGCTGGCGTAGTTTCCATATGTTACAGCTACTAAGACGCGAGAAGAGCTACCTCTGAACGCCTCAAACGGTAGCAGTTTTATATGTTGCTGCACATCGGCATTTACAATTGTTTACTGTCGTACTATTGAGCTTTAAACAACTAGAAATAACCAGGGGATTGTTCTCTTAAATATTAATCTTGGAGATTACAGTACTATAATTACTGACATTTGCCAGTTCGCGAAGAGTTATTTATAATGCCCATTAGCTCTAACAATGACCAACCAATATCATTTTATTACGTTTCCCAGCTCTTAAAGCTAAGCTGACGTAGATTCCATAAGTTACAGCTGCTAAGACGCGAGAAGAGCTACCTCTGAACGCCTCAAACGGTAGCAGTTTTATATGTTGTTGCACATCGGCATTTACAAATATTTACTATCATACTATTGAGCTTTAAACATCTAGAAATAACCAGGGATTGTTTCTCTTAAATATTAATCTTGGAGATTACAGTACTATAATTACTGACATTTGCCAGTTCGCGAAGAGTTATTTATAATGCCCATTAGCTCTAACAATTACCAACCAATATCATTTTATTACGTTTCCCGGCTCTTAAAGCTAAGCTGGCGTAGTTTCCATAAGTTACAGCTACTAAGACGCGAGAAGAGCTACCTCTGAACGCCTCAAACGGTAGCAGTTTTATATGTTGCTGCACATCGGCATTTACAAATGTTTACTATCGTACTATTGAGCTTTAAACAACTAGAAATAACCAGGGGATTGTTTCTCTTAAATATTAATCTTGGAGATTACAGTACTATAATTACTGACAATTGCCAGTTCGCGAAGAGTTATATATAATGCCCATTATCTCTAACAATTACCAACCAATATTATTTTATTACGTTTCCCGGCTCTTAAAGCTAAGCTGACGTAGATTCCATAAGTTACAGCTACTAAGACGCGAGAAGAGCTACCTCTGAACGCCTCAAACGGTAGCAGTTTTATATGTTGCTGCACATCGGCATTTACATATATTTACTATCATACTATTGAGCTTTAAACATCTAGAAATAACCAGGGGATTGTTTCTCTTAAATATTAATCTTGGAGATTACAGTACTATAATTACTGACATTTGCCAGTTCGCGAAGAGTTATTTATAATGCCCATTAGCTCTAAGAATTACCAACCAATATCATTTTATTACGTTTCCCGGCTCTTAAAGCTAAGCTGGAGTAGTTTCCATATGTTACAGCTACTAAGACGCGAGAAGAGCTACCTCTGAATTCCTCAAACGGTAGCAGTTTTATATGTTGCTGCACATCGGCATTTACAAATGTTTACTATCGTACTATTGAGCTTTAAACAACTAGAAACATCCAGAGGATTGTTTTTTGTAGGTCTTAATATTGGAGATTATAGTACTATAATTACTGACATTTGCCAGCTCACGATGAGTTATATATAATGCCTATTAGCTCTAACAATTAAGAACCAATAACATTTTATACGTTTCCCGGCTCTTAAAGCTAATCTTGCTTAGATTCCATAAGTTACAGCTACTAGGACACGAGACGAGCGACCTCTGAACGCCTCAAGCGGTAGCAGTTTTATATGTTGCTGCACATCGGCATTTACAAATGTTTACTATCGTACTATTGAGCTTTAAACAACTAGAAACATCCAGAAGATTGTTTTTTGTACGTCTTAATATTGGAGATTATAGTACCATAATTACTGACATTTGCCAGCTCGCGAAGAGTTATTTATAATGCCTATTAGCTCTAACAAATACGAACCAGTAACATTTTATTACGTCTCTCGGCTCTTAAAGCTAAGCTGGCGTAGTTTCCATAAGTTACAGCTACTAGGACGCCAAAAAGAGTAACCGTCACACAGTAGTTGGAGATTACAGTACTATAATTACTGACATTTGCCAGTTCGCGAAGAGTTATTTATAATGCCCATTAGCCCTAACAATTACCAACCAATATCATTTTATTGCGTTTCCCGGCTCTTAAAGCTAAGCTGGCGTAGATTCAATAAGTTACAGCTACTAGGACACGAAATAAGCGACCTCTGAACGCCTCAAGCGGTAGCAGTTTCATATGTTGCTGCACAGCGTCATTTACAAATGTTTACTATCGTACTATTGAGCTTTAAACAACTAGAAACATCCAGAGGATTGTTTTTGTACGTCTTAATATTGGAGATTATAGTACTATAATTAGTGACATTTGCAAGTTCGCGAAGAGTTATTTATAATGCCTATTAGCTCTAACAATTACGAACCAGTAACATTTTATTACGTCTCTCAGCTCTTAAAGCTAAGCTGGCGTAGTTTCCATAAGGTACAGCTACTAGGACGCCACAAGAGTAACCTCTGAACGTCTCAAACATTACAAGTGCTATATTTTATTGCACATCGGCATTTACCAATGTTTACTATCGTACTCTTGAGATTTAAACAACTATAAATAACCAGGGGATTGTTTCTCTTAAGTATTGATGTTGGAGATTACAGTACTATAATTACTGACATTTGCCAGTCCGCGAAGAGTTATTTATAATGCCCATTAGCTCTAACAATTACCAACCAATATCATTTTATTACGTTTCCCGGCTCTTCAAATTAAGCTGGCTTAGATTCCATAAGTTACAGCTACTAGGACACGAGATGAGCGACCTCTGAACGCCTCAAGCGGTAGCAGTTTTATATGTTGCTGCACATCGTCATTTGCAAATGTTTACTATCGTACTATTGAGCTTTAAACAACTAGAAACAACCAAGGGATTGTTTTTGTTACGTCTTAATATTAGAGATTACGGTACTACAATTACTGACTTCTGCCAGCTCGCGAAGAGTTATTTATAATGCCTATTAGCTTTAACAATTAAGAACCAATAAATTTATTACGTTTGCCGGCTCTTAAAGCTCAGCTTCCGAAGATTCAATAAGTTACAGCTACTAGGACGCCAGAAGAGTAACCTGTGAACGTCTCAAACATTAGCGGTATTATATTTTATTGCACACTGGCATTTACCAATGTTTACTATCATACTATTGAGCTTTAAACAACTAGAAATAACCAGGGGATTGTTTTTCTTAAGTACTAATCTTGGAGATTACAGTACTATAATTACTGACATTTGCCAGTTCGCGAAGAGTTATTTATAATGCACATTAGCTCTAACAATTACCAACCAATATCATTTTATTACGTTTCCCGGCTCTGAAAGCTAAGCTGGCTAAGATTCCATAAGTTACAGCTACTAAGACGCGAGAAGAGCTACCTCTGAACGCCTCAAACGGTAGCAGTTTTGTATGTTGCTGCACATCGGCATTTACAAATGTTTACTATCGTACTATTGAGCTTTAAACAACTAGAAATAACCAGGGGATTGTTTCTCTTAAATATTAATCTTGGAGATTACTGTACTATAATTACTGACATTTGCCAGTTCGCGAAGAGTTATTTATAATGCCCATTAGCTCTAACAATTACCAACCAATATCATTTTATTACGTTTCCCGGCTCTTAAAGCTAAGCTGACGTAGATTCCATAAGTTACAGCTACTAAGACGCGAGAAGAGCTACCTTTGAACGCCTCAAACGGTAGCAGTTTTAAATGTTGCTGCACATCGGCATTTACAAATGTTTACTATCGTACTATTGAGTTTTAAACATCTAGAAATAACCAGGGGATTGTTTCTCTTAAATATTAATCTTGAAGATTACAGTACTACAATTACTTACATTTGCCAGTTCGCGAAGAGTTATTTATAATGCTCATTAGCTCTAACAATTATCAACCAATATCATTTTATTACGTTTCCCGGCTCTTAAAGCTAAGCTGGCGTAGATTCCATAAGTTACAGCTACTAAGACGCGAGAAGAGCTACCTTTGAACGCCTCAAACGGTAGCAGTTTTATATGTTGCTGCACATCGGCATTTACAAATGTTTACTATGGTACTATTGAGCTTTAAACAACTAGAAACATCCAGAGGATTGTTTTTTGTAGGTCTTAATATTGGAGATTATAGTACTGTAATTACTGACATTTGCCATCTCACGATGAGTTATATATAATGCCTATTAGCTCTAACAATTAAGAACCAATAACATTTTATTACGTTTCCCGGCTCTTAAAGCTAATCTTGCTGAGATTCCATAAGTTACAGCTACTAGGCCACGAGATGAGCGACCTCCGAACGCCTCAAGCGGTAGCAGTTTCATATGTTGCTGCACATCGTCATTTACAAATGTTTACTATCGTACTATTGAGCTTTAAACAACTAGAAACATCCAGAGGATTGTTTTTTGTACGTCTTAATATTGGAGATTATAGTACTATAATTACTGCCATTTTCCAGTTCATAATGCCTATTAGCTCTAACAATTACGCACCAGTAACATTTTATTACGTCTCTCGGCTCTTAAAGCTAAGCTGGCGTAGTTTCCATAAGTTACAGCTACTAGGACGCCAAAAAGAATAACTTCTGAACGTCTCAAACATTAGCAGTGTTATATTTTAATGCACATGGGCATTTACCAATGTTTACTATCGTACTATTGAGCTTTAAACAACTAGAACTAACCAGGGGATTGTTTCTCTTAAATATTAATCTTGGACATTACAGTACTATAATTACTGACATTTGCCAGTTCGCGAAGAGTTATTTATAATGCCCATTAGCTCTAACAATTACCAACCAATATCATTTTATTACGTTTCCCGGCTCTTAAAGCTAAGCTGACGTAGATTCCATAAGTTACAGCTACTAAGACGCGAGAAGAGCTACCGCTGAACGCCTCAAACGGTAGCAGTTTTATATGTTGCTGCACAGCGTCATTTACAAATGTTTACTATCGTACTATTGAGCTGTAAACAACTAGAAACATTCAGAGGATTGTTTTTTGGACGTCTTAATATTGGAGATTATAGTACTATAATTACTGACATTTTCCAGTTCACGAAGAGTTAATTATAATGCCTATTAGCTCTAACAATTACGAACAAGTAACATTTTATTACATCTCTCAGCTCTTAAAGCTAAGCTGGCGTAGTTTCCATAAGTTACAGCTACTAGGACGCTAGAAGAGCTACCTCTAATGCCTCAAACAGTGGCAGTTTTATATGTCGGTGTTCATCGGCATTTACAAATGTTTCACTTGTACTATTGAGCTTTAAACAACTGGAAACAACCGGGGGATTGCTTGTCTTGCGTCTTAAATTTAGTGATTAGAGTACTATAATAAGTGTCATCTGCCAGCTCCCGAAGATTTATTAATAATGCCTAATAGCTCTAACAATTACGAACCAGTAACAATTTATTACCTTTCCCAGCTCTTAAAGCTAAGCTGGCGTAGATTCCATAGGTGACAACTGATAGGACGCTAAAAGAGCTACCTCTAATGCCTCAAACGGTAGCAGTTATATATGTTGGTGCACATCGGCATTTACAAATGTTTACAATTGTACTAATGAGCTTTATCAACTAGAAACAACCGGCGGAATGTTTGTCTTACCTCTTACTCTTGGAGATTACAGTACTATAATTACTGACATCTGTCAGATCGCGAAGAGTTATTTACAATACCTAATAGCGCTAACAATTACGAACCAGTAACAATTTATTACCTTTCCCAGCTCTTAAAGCTAAGCTGGCGTAGATTCCATAGGTTACAACTGATAGGACGCTAAAAGAGCTACCTCTAATGCCTCAAACGGTAGCAGTTATATATGTTGGTGCACATCGGCATTTACAAATGTTTACAATTGTACTATTGAGCTTTATCAACTAGAATCAACCGGCGGAATGTTTGTCTTACCTCTTATTCTTGGAGATTACAGTACTATAATTACTGACATCTGTCAGATCGCGAAGAGTTATTTACAATACCTAATAGCGCTAACAATTACGAACCAGTAACAATTTAATACCTTTCCCAGCTCTTAAAGCTAAGCTGGCGTAGATTCCATAGGTTACAACTGATAGGACGCTAGAAGAGCTACCTCTAATGCCTCAAACGGTAGCAGTTTTATATGTTGGTGCACATCGGCATTTACAAATGTTTACACTTGTACTATTGAGCTTTATCAACTAGAAACAACCGGCGGAATGTTTGTCTTACCTCTTACTCTTGGAGATTACAGTACTATAATTACTGACATCTGTCAGATCGCGAAGAGTTATTTACAATACCTAATAGCGCTAACAATTACGAACCAGTAACAATTTATTACCTTTCCCAACTCTTAAAGCTAAGCTGGCGTAGATTCCATAGGTTACAACTGATAGGACGCTAGAAGAGCTACCTCTAATGCCTCAAACGGTAGCAGTTTTATATGTTGGTGCACATCGGTTTTTACAAATGTTTACACTTGTACTATTGAGCTTTATCAACTAGAAACAACCGGCGGAATGTTTGTCTTACCTCTTACTCTTGGAGATTACAGTACTATAATTACTGACATCTGTCAGATCGCGAAGAGTTATTTACAATACCTAATAGCGCTAACAACTACGAACCAGTAACAATTTATTACCTTTCCCAGCTCTTAAAGCTAAGCTGGCATAGATTCCATAGGTTACGACTGATAGGACGATAGAAGAGCTACCTCTAATGCCTCAAACGGTAGCAGTTTTATATGTTGGTGCACATCGGCATTTACAAATGTTTACACTTGTACTATTGAGCTTTATCAACTAGAAACAACCGGCGGAATGTTTGTCTTACCTCTTATTCTTGGAGATTACAGTACTATAATTACTGACATCTGTCAGATCGCGAAGAGTTATTTACAATACCTAATAGCGCTAACAATTACGAACCAGTAACAATTTATTACCTTTCCCAGCTCTTAAAGCTAAGCTGGCGTAGAATCCATAGGTTACAACTGATCGGACGCTAAAAGAGCTACCTCTAATGCTTCAAACGGTAGCAGTTTTATATGTTGGTGCACATCGGCATTTACAAATGTTTACACTTGTACTATTGAGCTTTATCAACTAGAAACAACCGGCGGAATGTTTGTCTTACCTCTTAATCTTGGAGATTATAGTACTATAATTACCGACATCTGTCAGATCGCGAAGAGTTATTTATAATGCCTATTAGCGCTAACAATTACGAACCAGTAACAATTTATTACCTTTCCCAGCTCTTAAAGCTAAGCTGGTGTAGATTCCATAGGTTACAACTGATAGGACGCTAAAAGAACTACCTCTAATGCTTCAAACGGTAGCAGTTTTATATGTTGGTGCACATCGGCATTTACAAATGTTTACAATTGTACTATTGAGCTTTATCAACTAGAAACAACCGGCGGAATGTTTGTCTTACCTCTTATTCTTGGAGATTACAGTACTATAATTACTGACATCTGTCAGATCGCGAAGAGTTATTTACAATACCTAATAGCTCTAACAATTACGAACCAGTAACAATTTATTACCTTTCCCGGCTCTTAAAGCTAAGCTGGCGTAGATTCCATAGGTTACAACTGATAGGACGCTAGAAGAGCTACCTCTAATGCCTCAAACGGTAGCAGTTTTATATGTTTGTGCACATCGGTTTTTACAAATGTTTACACTTGTACTATTGAGCTTTATCAACTAGAAACAACCGGCGGAATGTTTGTCTTACCTCTTACTCTTGGAGATTACAGTACTATAATTACTGACATCTGTCAGATCGCGAAGAGTTATTTACAATACCTAATAGCTCTAACAATTACGAACCAGTAACAATTTATTACCTTTCCCGGCTCTAAAAGCTAAGCTGGCGTAGATTCCATAGGTTACAACTGATAGGACGCTAAAAGAGCTACCTCTAATGCCTCAAACGGTAGCAGTTTTATATGTTGGTGCACATCGGCATTTACAAATGTTTACACTTGTACTATTGAGCTTTATCAACTAGAAACCACCGGCGGAATGTTTGTCTTACCTCTAATTCTTGGAGATTACAGTACTATAATTACTGACATCTGTCAGATCGCGAAGAGCTATTTACAATACCTAATAGCGCTAACAATTACGAACCAGTAACAATTTATTACCTTTCCCAGCACTTAAAGCTAAGCTGGCGTAGATTCCATAGGTTACAACTGATAGGACGCTAAAAGAACTACCTCTAATGCTTCAAACGGTAGCAGAATTATATGTTGGTGCACATCGGCATTTACAAATGTTTACAATTGTACTATTGAGCTTTATCAACTAGAAACAACCGGCGGAATGTTTGTCTTACCTCTTATTCTTGGAGATAACAGTACTATAATTACTGACATCTGTCAGATCGCGAAGAGTTATTTACAAAACCTAATAGCTCTAACAATTACGAACCAGTAACAATTTATTACCTTTCCCGCTTCTTAAAGCTAAGCTGGCGTAGATTCCATAGGTTACAACTGATAGGACGCTAGAAGAGCTACCTCTAATGCCTCAAACAGTGGCAGTTTTATATGTCGGTGTTCATCGGCATTTACAAATGTTTCACTTGTACTATTGAGCTTTAAACAACTGGAAACAACCGGGGGATTGCTTGTCTTACGTCTTAAATTTAGTGATTAGAGTACTATAATAAGTGACATCTGCCAGCTCGCGAAGAGTTATTAATAATGCCTAATAGCTCTAACAATTACGAACCAGTAACAATTTATTACCTTTCCCAGCTCTTAAAGCTAAGCTGGCGTAGATTCCATAGGTTACAGCTGCTAGGACGCTACAAAAGCTACCTCTGAATACCTCAAACGGTAGCAGTTTTATATGTTAGTGCACATCGGCATTTACAAATGTTTACACTTGTACTATTGAGCTTTATCAACTAGAAACAACCGGCGGAATGTTTGTCTTATCTCTTAGTCTTGGAGATTACAGTACTATAATTACTGACATCTGTCAGATCGCGAAGAGTTATTTACAATACCTAATAGCTTTAACAATTACGAACCAGTAACAATTTATTACCTTTCCCGGCTCTTAAAGCTAAGCTGGCGTAGATTCCATAGGTTACAAATGATAGGACGCTAAAAGAGCTACCTCTAATGCCTCAAACGGTAGCAGTTTTATATGTTGGTGCACATCGGCCTTTACAAATGTTTACTCTTCTACTATTGAGCTTTATCAACTAGAAACAACCGGCGGAATGTTTGTCTTACCTCTTATTCTTGGAGATTACACTACTATAATTACTGTCATCTGTCAGATCGCGAAGAGTTATTTACAATACCTAATAGCGCTAACAATTACGAACCAGTAACAATTTATTACCTTTCCCAGCTCTTAAAGCTAAGCTGGCGTAGATTCCATAGGTTACAACTGATAGGACGCTAGAAGAGCTACCTCTAATGCCTCAAACGGTAGCAGTTTTATATGTTGGTGCACATCGGCATTTACAAATGTTTACACTTGTACTATTGAGCTTTATCAACTAGAAACAACCGGCGGAATGTTTGTCTTACCTCTTAATCATGGAGATTATAGTACTATAATTACCGACATCTGTCAGATCGCGAAGAGTTATTTATAATGCCAATTAGCGCTAACAATTACGAACCAGTAACAATTTAGTACCTTTCCCAGCTCTTAAAGCTAAGCTGGGGTAGAATCCATAGGTTACAACTGATCGGACGCTAAAAGAGCTACCTCTAATGCTTCAAACGGTAGCAGTTTTATATGTTGGTTCACATCGGCATTTACAAATGTTTACACTTGTACTATTGAGCTTTATCAACTAGAAACAACCGGCGGAATGTTTGTCTTACCTCTTAATCTTGGAGATTATAGTACTATAATTACCGACATCTGTCAGATCGCGAAGAGTTATTTATAATGCCTATTAGCGCTAACAATTACGATCCAGTAACAATTTATTACCTTTCCCAGCTCTTAAAGCTAAGCTGGTGTAGATTCCATAGGTTACAACTGATAGGACGCTAAAAGAGCTACCTCTAATGCCTCAAACGGTAGCAGTTATATATGTTGGTGCACATCGGCATTTACAAATGTTTACAATTGTACTATTGAGCTTTATCAACTAGAAATAACCGGCGGAATGTTTGTCTTACCTCTTATTCTTGGAGATTACAGTACTATAATTACTGACATCTGTCAGATCGCGAAGAGTTATTTACAATACCTAATAGCGCTAACAATTACGAACCAGTAACAATTTATTACCTTTCCCAGCTCTTAAAGCTAAGCTGGCGTAGATTCCATAGGTTACAACTGATAGGACGCTAGAAGAGCTACCTCTAATGCCTCAAACGGTAGCAGTTTTATATGTTGGTGCACATCGGCATTTACAAATGTTTACACTTGTACTATTGAGCTTTATCAACTAGAAACAACCGGCGGAATGTTTGTCTTACCTCTTACTCTTGGAGATTACAGTACTATAATTACTGACATCTGTCAGATCGCGAAGAGTTATTTACAATACCTAATAGCGCTAACAATTACGAACCAGTAACAATTTATTACCTTTCCCAACTCTTAAAGCTAAGCTGGCGTAGATTCCATAGGTTACAACTGATAGGACGCTAGAAGAGCTACCTCTAATGCCTCAAACGGTAGCAGTTTTATATGTTGGTGCACATCGGTTTTTACAAATGTTTACACTTGTACTATTGAGCTTTATCAACTAGAAACAACCGGCGGAATGTTTGTCTTACCTCTTACTCTTGGAGATTACAGTACTATAATTACTGACATCTGTCAGATCGCGAAGAGTTATTTACAATACCTAATAGCGCTAACAATTACGAACCAGTAACAATTTATACCTTTCCCAGCTCTTAAAGCTAAGCTGGCATAGATTCCATAGGTTACAACTGATAGGACGCTAGAAGAGCTACGTCTAATGCCTCAAACGGTAGCAGTTTTATATGTTGGTGCACATCGGCATTTACAAATGTTTACACTTGTACTATTGAGCTTTATCAACTAGAAACAACCGGCGGAATGTTTGTCTTACCTCTTAATCATGGAGATTATAGTACTATAATTACCGACATCTGTCAGATCGCGAAGAGTTATTTATAATGCCAATTAGCGCTAACAATTACGAACCAGTAACAATTTAGTACCTTTCCCAGCTCTTAAAGCTAAGCTGGGGTAGAATCCATTGGTTACAACTGATCGGACGCTAAAAGAGCTACCTCTAATGCTTCAAACGGTAGCAGTTTTATATGTTGGTTCACATCGGCATTTACAAATGTTTACACTTGTACTATTGAGCTTTATCAACTAGAAACAACCGGCGGAATGTTTGTCTTACCTCTTAATCTTGGAGATTATAGTACTATAATTACCGACATCTGTCAGATCGCGAAGAGTTATTTATAATGCCTATTAGCGCTAACAATTACGATCCAGTAACAATTTATTACCTTTCCCAGCTCTTAAAGCTAAGCTGGCGTAGATTCCATAGGTTACAACTGATAGGACGCTAAAAGAACTACCTCTAATGTTTCAAACGGTAGCAGTTTTATATGTTGGTGCACATCGGCATTTACAAATGTTTACACTTGTACTATTGAGCTTTATCAACTAGAAACAACCGACGAAATGTTTGTCTTACCTCTTATTCTTGGAGATTACAGTACTATAATTACTGACATCTGTCAGATCGCGAAGAGTTATTTACAATACCTAATAGCTCTAACAATTACGAACCAGTAACAATTTATTACCTGTCCCGGTTCTTAAAGCTAAGCTGGCGTAGATTCCATAGGTTACAACTGATAGGACGCTAAAAGAGCTACCTCTAATGCCTCAAACGGTAGCAGTTTTATATGTTGGTGCACATCGGCATTTACAAATGTTTACACTTGTACTATTGAGCTTTATCAACTAGAAACAACCGGCGGAATGTTTGTCTTACCTCTTAATCTTGGAGATTACAGTACTATATATACCGACATCTGTCAGATCGCGAAGAGTTATTTATAATGCCTATTAGCTCTAACAATTACGAACCAGTAACAATTTATTACCTTTCCCGGCTCTTAAAGATAAGCTGGCGTAGATTCCAAAGGTTAGCACTGCTAGAACGCTAAAAGAACTACCTCTAATGCCTCAAACGGTAACAGTTTCATATGTTAGGCACATCGCCATTTACAAATGTTTACACTTGTACTATTGAACTTTATCAACTAGAAACAACCGGCGGAATGTTTGTCTTACCTCTTATTCTTGGAGATTACAGTACAATAATTACTGACATCTGTCAGATCGCGACGAGTTATTTACAATACCTAATAGCTCTAACAATTACGAACCAGTAACAATTTATTACCTTTCCCGGCTCTTAAAGCTAAGCTGGCGTAGATTCCATAGGTTACAACTGATAGGACGCTAAAAGAGCTACCTCTAATGCCTCAAACGGTAGCAGTTTTATATGTTGGTGCACATCGGCATTTACAAATGTTTACACTTGTACTATTGAGCTTTATCAACTAGAAACAACCGGCGGAATGTTTGTCTTACCTCTTAATCTTGGAGATTACAGTACTATAATTACCGACATCTGTCAGATCGCGAAGAGTTATTTATAATGCCTATTAGCTCTAACAATTACGAACCAGTAACAATTTATTACCTTTCCCGGCTCTTAAAGATAAGCTGGCGTAGATTCCAAAGGTTAGCACTGCTAGAACGCTAAAAGAACTACCTCTAATGCCTCAAACGGTAACAGTTTCATATGTTAGGCACATCGGCATTTACAAATGTTTACACTTGTACTATTGAACTTTATCAACTAGAAACAACCGGCGGAATGTTTGTCTTACCTCTTATTCTTGGAGATTACAGTACAATAATTACTGACATCTGTCAGATCGCGACGAGTTATTTACAATACCTAATAGCTCTAACAATTACGAACCAGTAACAATTTATTACCTTTCCGGCTCTTAAAGCTAAGCTGGCGTAGATTCCATAGGTTACAACTTATAGGACGCTAAAAGAACTACCTCTAATGCCTCAAACGGTAACAGTTTTATATGTTGGTGCACATCGGCATTTACAAATGTTTACACTTGTACTATTGAGCTTTATCAACTAGAAACAACCGGCGGAATGTTTGTCTTACCTCTTAATCTTGGAGATTACAGTACTATAATTACCGACATCTGTCAGATCGCGAAGAGTTATTTATAATGCCTATTAGCTCTAACAATTACGAACCAGTAACAATTTATTACCTTTCCGGCTCTTAAAGATAAGCTGGCGTAGATTCCAAAGGTTAGGACTGCTAGAACGCTAAAAGAACTACCTCTAATGCCTCAAACGGTAACAGTTTCATATGTTAGGCACATCGGCATTTACAAATGTTTACACTTGTACTATTGAGCTTTATCAACTAGAAACAACCGGCGGAATGTTTGTCTTACCTCTTAATCTTGGAGATTACAGTACTATAATTACCGACATCTGTCAGATCGCGAAGAGTTATTTATAATGCCTATTAGCTCTAACAATTACGAACCAGTAACAATTTATTACCTTTCCCGGCTCTTAAAGATAAGCTGGCGTAGATTCCAAAGGTTAGCACTGCTAGAACGCTAAAGAACTACCTCTAATGCCTCAAACGGTAACAGTTTCATATGTTAGGCACATCGGCATTTACAAATGTTTACACTTGTACTATTGAACTTTATCAACTAGAAACAACCGGCGGAATGTTTGTCTTACCTCTTATTCTTGGAGATTACAGTACAATAATTACTGACATCTGTCAGATCGCGACGAGTTATTTACAATACCTAATAGCTCTAACAATTACGAACCAGTAACAATTTATTACCTTTCCCGGCTCTTAAAGCTAAGCTGGCGTAGATTCCATAGGT